>JAYEVE010000503.1:0-225102 GCA_036346375.1 Guadua angustifolia | reverse complement strand
CCGCCTCCGGAAGGCCGTTGGGGTTGTCCCGGGCGTGGCGGGATGGTCGACTCGTCGGCCCGTTACGCGGTCTGGTCCCTCGAAGCTTCCGGGGGCTGATTTCTTGGAGAACCCTCGATATCTCGTGGAAAGGGCGTGGCTCGCCCCCAGGCGCGAACCCACCGAGGCCGGAGGCCTGAGTCGAAAGGTTGTCGGCGTGGGTAGCGGAATCGGCGCCGGCGGGGGCTGATTCATGGCGTGTGAGGGAGCCCCCCGTCTTGATAAGTCGAAGGTGCCGAATCGGATTCGGTTCCCGGGCGCAAGGGCGCCATTGTCGATGGAGGAGGCCATCGAGGGGACCAGGGGTGGAACCGTGTGTGAGCCCCTACTGGCAAGCCCCTTGTTGGTGGGCAATAAATTTTAAGTCTTGGGGGCCGTCGTCCGCTCCCGAATGTTAGACCCCAAAAATAGGGGCCCAAGATCTATCTTGGTTGGTGGATGTCCCTACTCGATCCGTCGGTGGTGGATTTCCCGACCCTGGGGAGTTCTGACGTGGGAGGGGCTCGGGGTCTCGGCGTCTGGTCGCTGGCTAGGTGTGATCTGAGGGGTGTTTTGATGTTCTACCCTATCCGTCGCCGCCCCTCCGAGGCTAAGCCTCCCTTATATAGCCCGGGAGGCCGGTTATAAGGACTACACATGAGTGTATAAAAGAAAAAGTGGATGGGACCTCGCCCAGGAGTCCGGCCTCGCCAGACGTTGCCGGACTTGACCTTCTGGCAGAAGTTGTACGCCACGCGCCGTCGATGGAGGCGTGAGAGACGGCTCATCCGCCGAAACGGGCGACCTACCTCTCAAGGTGGTGTTAGACGACGAGGGCGCCAGAATTGCTCGTGCGGGCGCCTGCCTTGGCCCGACCATGTGAGTCAAGCAGTCGGGCTTGATAGGTACCCGTCAGGAGGCCGGTATCCACGACCGACGCCCGCCCAGTGAAGGTTGCTTTTGTTCGGCTGCCCACCTCGCCTTGTATCCTTGGTCGACATTCTCGGGTGACCACCTCAGTAGCTCCTCGGGTCGGGCTCCTCCCGGTTGGCTTGGTCGAAGAACCGTGCCTTGCGCTGTGAGTTGGTCGGTCGACCTCCGGTCGCCTCCAGATCAGGTTAGCCCTGCCCGAGCCTATGCTGGCCTGACCGCCCTTTGGGGTCGAGCGATCCGGAGCGCCGGCCTCGAAGGAGCTCTCGATTGAGGCGAGGCGTAAGGGCGGCCCACATGTTTCTCTGGCCGGCTGGGTGTACCCATGTCCTGGTATCCGCTCAACTAGTGACTTGAGAATAGGTTGTTCCACATTGTAGACTTGCTTGACTTGACCATGCCATGAGACGGGACGCTCAGCTCAAATTGTATCCTCCTGTTGAATAAAAACGCAGCTTGTTCTTTTGAGCATAAACAAATCCAAGATGAAATTTTATAGGCCGCCATATTGTAAATACTACCAAATCGGTGAAAGGACTCGACCAAAGCCCATGAGCTCAAGTTAAACTAAACAACTACTCGCTTTATCTTACCAAAGCATGCAAGGAATGAATAAACGAAGGAAACAACGGTTGCATCACTTAAGCATGAAATTGACATGTTGATTAACTTTTGCTTCATCTTTATATGCAAAGTGAAATTGTACCATTCTAGCAAGCGCTTTTTATGGTTTCAGAGGGCGTGATTAGTTTATACCTGCACCATATAATTACTTCCAATTAGAGTACATCACTTGTAAATTATAGTCTCTCTCTATTGCTATTGCTAAATAAGAGATAAAGTAAATATTAGAATTTATATGGTCAGTCCGCTTTACTAGGTTGAGATTGCGTGCTTTCTGCATACGTCGAACATTTCTGTCCACATCCTATGGTTTTCGATTCAAATTATGGTACCATACAGTGCAGCGTATGGCATGAGGCAACACCTTGATAGTAAGGTGGCCGCTGGGTGTGTAGTTGGTAATTATAAATATAAGAGGATTAGCGAGGTATGGTGCAAACAAAGTAATTAATATCTACATCAGGAGCACCAGCCGCTAGTAGGGTGTGCTAGTGCTGGCCCCTGGCCGGAGGCGGAGGCGGAGGTGGTAGAAAAAACACGATGGGGCTCAGGCGGGGCAAGCGGCCCGTGCATCGCAGGCGTAGAATAGGGACAAGAACTTCGGGAGAGAAGAAGAACATGGGCTGGAATTGAATCTCTGAGGATTCATTACGATATATGTCATGACCCATATGTAGACTTATTGCCACGTAAAAAAGAAATCGTGGGCTATAAAATTAAAATAAGCCATGAAATAAAATATTATAGCAACAAAATTTACATTGCAATAAAATCTTATTTAATGCAATGATTTTTATTTTTGTTGTAATACAACCAACCTTTTGCCTAACAGCTAACAATATCAAGAATGCATGATAATTGCGTGGTAATATATTGGATGTATCGCCACAATTTTCCAAATCGAGGCAATAACACCACTCTAATACAACAGAATTTATGGTGTTGTAAAAAGTTTTGTGGCAAAAGCCCGGATTTCTAGTAGTGAATGTGATTTCTGTATTTTCTCTTTGATGGTGAAAGCGTTAGTCTATGGGCGTATGTTCCTTATGATAATAAAAGAGAATAAGTATTGAGATTTCATAAGATACTTAACACACCATCTCGTGATTTCAATGTTTCATATAGGCTTTTAAGTGCCTCGGCGGATGGCCGATAGTCTTTATATGTGAGATAGGCGCGGACAATCCCCAAAGTATCTCGCGGTTCAAATAAGTGTTAGTAGGGATGTCTAATAGGCTGAATAATAAAAGTTCAGGTTTTATTTAGTAATAGACAATACCGTATAAGAGAAATCTATCATTAACCACGGTCCTAAGCACTTTAATGAGACAGGCGACAAGCATACATAGGAAATCTTTACTCGAGCAATAGAAAGTTCTTTAACCCTCGTATGAGCAGTGAATCTAGCCATGATAGCAATCATTATCAGGTCTATAAGTTAGCACGCGCATCCGTGAATCTCAAATATTCAATATAGTATATTGAGTCTTCCTTTAGTGAAGGAGCAAAGCGTGGTATATGATGTTCTGGGATCTGTGCATCTAGCATAGTAGCCTTGAAATAGAAACATAACATTATTAGAGGAAGGCATCTGCGTAAAGCAAGAATCTAACTTCTGAAAGGAAATCATGGTATAGTGTTAACTTTGTTCATCAAGGAAAACTAGGTCAAGTCGTAGAATTTTTCGTGTTTGTTCTCATCTACATATTCCCAAAATTGAGTTACTCCGACACGTGTATGATAGCGATCACGATTCTTGAGAGATGTCCTTGAGTAAAGTATACTCCATCTCACAGCGTTAAAAGGAAAATAGTCAAGGCATCGAAGCGTATAGAAAAATTAGTAATTTCATCAACAATATCATAGCTAGTGCCGAATATGACAAATGAGAAGGATACGGCAAAAAAATTGAGGCAGTAGAGGTGTATAAAAGGGTACATAAAACGGGATGTATAAAGAAAGTGCGTAAACACGAATAAACTTCAGCTGATCATATGTGTAGCAAAAATGTATATACACCAAATGTGGGAAGCGCCAACATGTGAAGTCTGGGAGGAGAAAAATGGAGTACCAACCTTGTATAAAGCTATCTGAGGAGAGAGAGATGCACAAAGTGTAAAACAAAAATAGGTAAGGCATTGAGAGTTATAGAAACAATAGTAATTTCAATAGTAATAGTACAACTTAGTGATTTAACATAATAAATGGGAAGGATAAAGGCAAGAAAAAGGAAGCAACAGAGGCATATAAAAGGCTATATAAAGTGGGATGTACAAAAGAAAGTGTGAAAACATGAATACACTTCGCCTCGATCATATATGCAATGAAAATGTATGTACATCAGAAACAAGGAACACTAATATATGAGGTACAGGAGGATAAAAACACGAGCACTAATGCTGCATGAGTAATACACGAGAGAGATATGTAGAGGACTACTGCATAGTAAGGAACAATACAACAATTGTATACACCGAGTAAATATATGCGAGTAGGGATAAGAATCTATACGATATGAAGATCAAGTTAAAAGTTGTGCTGAACAATTGGATAATAGGAGCAAAGGATAATAAAAAATAGTTTTTTAATTAGTGAACAAATATTACAAGCGGAAGGGAAAAGCATGATAAATTTGAGCAGAGAACAGCGAATCACTTGTACACAACAATTGAAGAAAATACAATAATAATCAAACAAAAGGAAGGATCTCGAGGATAGAGTATATTTCGAGTTGTTGAGCCATACTGCTAAAATCTTCATTCTCGATAAGTATGACAAGTCCCTTCTCGGATGTAACTCTAGAAACGAAGAACATAAAATTGCCCATGTGTAAACACATGGTTTCTTAGATAGACCCCAATTCTGCTCAAGGTTTGTCCCTGGCACTTATTGATCATCATCGCATAGCAAAGTCTAATAGGGAACTGTCTTCGTTGTAGAGTAAAAGGCCATCTTGAGCTTGTACCATTAAGAACAACCCGAGGTATACATACTGTTTGGCCAACATGTGTTCTAGTCATGATTCTAGCCTCTAGAATCCGATCACCGAGTCTAGTCAATATAAGGCATGTGCCATTACACAGTCCTAGAGATTGATTAATATTCCTGAGAAGGACAACCGGAGCACCGATCTTTAAAGAGAGTCTATGTTGAGTATAGTTGTTGATGACAATTGAATGGAGGAATTCGGTGGATATAAAAGATCAATGTTAGCGTGTACATTCATGTGTATTGGCAATTGTGTAAACCAACTTCAATAATCTCTTATATACTGTGGGGACTCTAGCAAGCATGCCGCTATTCATCTCATCGACAAGCTGAATTGATAGGACATATAATAGCACGCAGTGCTAAATACATAAGATCATCGTAATTATCGTTGAAATCATCATATACGCTCGTGTATATAGCAATTTATTTTATTGCCTTCCTGTCTCAATAAAAAAGTCGGTGTATATCTATCCATGATTAGATCTCGAACTTCTGGTTTGTGTATGTGTGGCTATACGGCCTTACATCAGGAACCAATTGGGCGAATTCTTGCAACTTGAGTTTTTCTTCTAAAGTTAAAGTAGGACTTATAAGGCGCATGTTCACGGTCAAACGCATGACATCAACAAACTTCCATAGTGGGGACTTGATAAGAGAAGCCGCCACTATATCGACTCGGCCACCACCTTCGATAACAGGAAGCACCTGTCTAAAATCACCACCTAATAGGATCGGTTTATGTAACATCCCAAAATTTGGCCTAAATTAAATTTTTGGAGTTATTCAATTTTTTGTGAATTTCTGGGATTTATTTGGATTTAATGGAGTTAATTTAAATTTATCCTTCTCCTGAATAATTAAATACCAGAAAAGTAATTAGCAAAAATAAATAAAAATATTTTATTTAAGCTCTAAATGCCCAAAAATATTTTCTGGAATTTTTCTAGAATTTTTTGGGTATTTTTAGCGCCCTAAATAATTACTTTGATTTTCTGGATTTATTTTTATTGTTAAAGCCGGAAAAATGCTTTGCTACAGTGTCGGGCCGAGCCCAACACTGTGCACACGCCGGCGAAACCCTAGTGCCGCTTGTCCTGGACCGTGCGATCCCCATCGGACGGCGGAGGTTGAGCCGCGTCGCCTGCTCGCGAGGGCCGTTGGATCTCAGTAACTTGAACCGGTCAGATTACGCCACGTAGCATGGGTAGCCGAACCGTTATTCGCCCTGGGCCGTTGGATTGCAATCGGACAGTGCGAATGGATTTCGCCACATCGGGAGGGGGCGAACAGTGCGCCGCCGTCGGGGGTTGGTCGCCGAGATTTGTCAGGGGATTTGCGCATTTTCCAAAGCATATCGATGACCGTGTTGTAGCTCATTTAACGTGTCCGACCACTCCGCATCTTTTGCCCGTTCACTCGTTAGCAGCCGTGCTCCATAGCTTGCGCCCGAGCTCACCGGAGTAGAGCCTCTTCTCTCCTCGGTTTTTCTTGATTTCCACCATCGTCCGCTGCTCTCCGCCGCAACCAAGACTTGTCCCGAGTCCACCGTGCCAAGACGCATCAAGTGGACCACTTCATCCAGTCGGAGAAGCTCAGAAACGCCGTCGCCTACCTCGTCTTCCCCAACTCCGGTAGCAAGCGCCGCCGCCTCTACTTCGGAACAACACAGCTCACCATCGCCATCGGATCTTCATCCAACGCGTGAGGTAAGGACACGTCTTCCTTCCCGTAGAGCTGGGTTTGAGTAGCTTCGGTAGATCTCGACCATAGAATCTTGATCTGACCGCCACCATAGCGCCGCGTAGCCTTAAGGATGTGCTTTGAAAATGGCTGTTGGATGATCATCGTGCCGCTCCGGTAAGCCCACATAGCCGATTTTAGGTTCGCCTAAAAATGTCCGTCGGATCTTGTCTCAATGGTGCCGATTGCATCACGTAGAGTAGTGACGGTAGATCTTGGCCGTTAGATCCCGGATGTTCGGCTTGGATTGAGCCACGTAGGCTCGGCAGCCAGCAGCATCGCCGCATCGTTGTCGTAGGATCTTCATACAACCGCCGCCATCGCGGTCCACGTAGCCAAGGTCGACGCGCTTGATAATGCCCGTCGGATCTTAGATCTATGGTTGAAATCTTGCACGTAGTCATCCGAGACCTCAGCAGCCGCGCTAGACCGACCATTGGATTTGAATCCAACCAAGGAACGTATGCGATCCTGCTGGGACCAATGGATGTGCGCCACGGTCACCGCCGAAGTGGGATCTTAGCAATCGCTCCGGCTGGCCCACTTATTAGAGAGAAGACCGCCGGTGGGCTGACGTCAGCATGACGTCACCCGAGGGGCCCATAGGTCAGTGACCGAAGTGACGTGGTTCACTCCGGTGCTGACACGTGTCAAGCCGAGAGAATTAACCGAGATTTCCAGTAGGAAAATAAATAGATTAATTCGGGTTTTTCTTTTATTTGAATATACAAAATTATAATCGCTATAACTTTTGCGTTTTAGCTCCGATTTGAGCGATTCCAGTTCCTAAAAATTTGTAAAAATGTGAACTATTTATTGGTGAATTTTATTTTATTTTTAGTGTTGATTTTGCTGTCTGTTTAAGTATATTCATTGCATGTATGTTTATTCCGAATAGACTCCGAGTTGCCGGAAGCTGTCGGGGAAGAATTCGAAGACCCATCGCAAGTTTCAGATCAGGATCAACTACTTTTTGAAGGCAAGTCATTCTTTGACCATATTGCACCTAGATTTTTGAAATGTATTTCAATTTAAAAACTATGCATGCTATATTAATTAGAAATGACATTGATTAAATTGGGTAGAATAGATAATACACCTACTTTGATTATGCCACCTTGCTACATTACTTGTATGCCCTCAAATCTTTGTCACCCTAAGATATTTAATTGAGTTGGTTGCTATTATGATGCCAACACGGGAGGCTAGACCGTGAGTAAATGCTTAGCTGCTTGTGTGCGCGGAACGACCTTTAAAAATGCAAAAGAATATTGACTAAACAAATATGGAACGCATTTTGGAATAATGCGATGATGTCATGAGATGGATTTGGAGGGTAGCAACCTGTGTGGTTCTACTTGTACAATGAAGTGGGCATTGGCATGTGTTACATAAATGCAAACTGGGATGGGAAATGATTTGGACCGGGGCAAGTGGCAAGATGGCTTCGTGCCAGGTGGGCCTGTGTGGCAACGGGATGAAATGAGTAATGTGAAGGCTGCGTGCCGGGATCTACGAGAAGAATGTCTTGCCCTGGCCAGTTAAGGACTTCACCTTGTGAGCCTTTGAACTGAGTTACTCGTACAACCACTTGTCTGGAATGGGACGGACCTAGTTTAGTAGGGTCCTAATATATTTCCTTTGACACTCAGTATGCAGCTATACACACGAGTGTAATCAGTAGGGGGAAGCGTGCACTGTATACGGCTTGGTACCCATTCAACAAGATTCGCTTGTTCTAAACTTTGGCTCGGAGTGAGGGAAGTGTTAGAAGGCAGATCGAGAGGTTCATAGGTTAAATGTTAGTCTCGAAAGACTTTGTTGCAATCAATCACCGTGTGGTGAGCGATCAGATCCTGTGGGTAAAGTGTACCTCTGCAGAGTGTGTGTGTTAAATCTATTCGAATAGCAGGTCTCCATGTATTGGACAATGCTCGGGATTACAAACAAGGGTTAGATTTTCAAAATAAAATATGGAATGGGTGGTCAGGTGCCAAAGACAAGTGAATTGGACTTAGGGCATGTGCCAAACTCTTGGAAAAGAATCGAGAAATTAGTTACTATCAGTAATGATTTTACCGCTTTTAATCTAATTATGATTATCTCGTTAAAAGAAATGCCGCTTCATGCAAAATAACCATTAAGCCTTTCCTTGGAAAAAGCCATGCATGTAGTAATAGAGTTGCATTGTGCATGACTTGTTGAGTATGTTGTATACTCACCCTTGCTTCAACAAAAACCTCAGAAGAAGAAGCAATTCCAGCTTGGGAGGAGGAGTTTAACGAAGGTCCAGAGAATTAGGTTGAGCCTCGCTGCTGGCCTTCGTGGGCGTAACGAGGGTTCATTGACGCACTTTTGCTTCCGCTTATTGAACTTATGTTACTTTTTGTTATTTATCGCCTCCGCGTGATTTAATTATTGTAAGGTGACCATAAGGTCGTGTAACTCGTTATAATTATGATTGAGGTACTTAAATTATTATTTCCGCTATGTATGATTGTGGTATCTCAACCTGTTTATCCTGTGTGTACTAGCGTGATCCTGGACCAGTACAAAATACACAGAGGGTCCGGATTTGCAGATTCGGGTCCCGACAGTTTACCACCGAATGGTTTGTCAGCGTTAATCGGATTGTCAAGAGAGAGTATATCGCGTAGAGTACAATCGAGGGCCTCGAAGCACAGCCGATGTGTCATAGGAGCCTCGTCCCATAGAAGCAATGTTGCTTTCCTAAGTAGATCTCCAAGAACAGTGCCTCTCCGTATATTGCAAAAGCTTCTTTCGTGAATATCAAGTGGTATACGAAATCTAGAGTGAGCAGTTCGTCCACCCGGTAATAACAAAGCAGCTACCCTAGATGATGCAACAGCTAGTACAATATGTGATTGAGATATGAGTTTTGTAATGATAGCATTCCATAGAAATGTTTTTCCTGTCCCTCCATGGACATAGATGAAAAAAAACACATTTTCATGGCATATTATCCTGGACATCACTGTGTCATATATACTACGTTGCTCATGATTGAGGCTTGCATACATGGAATCATCTTGCATAGAAAGTTCTATTCCGCCATAAGACAATTCTTCAAGAATTAACCGATTAGCAGATCCATGATCTAAGGCGGTGGATGGCATCAGAAGGTTATAGGATGATATCGACAAATTATTACTTAAAAACATAACATTGAGCTCACGCAATAACCTATCTTGTAAGAGAACATCAGGAACAATGTAATCTTCAGCCTCAACAGAGGCACGAATTCTATAGCCAATATCATCCACCATATATTTCCAGTTTTTATCAAATAAAGCACGTACATCACCAACATCACAATACACTAAAACCGTCATAAATAGATTCCTCAATTGATACGCTATCGCTCATACAATCCCTTCATCAAATAGAGCAGCCCATTCAGTATCATCACTAATCAAGCCACGAGCCTTGCATGCCTCACGAAAGCTACTATATAGAACACCTGCATATGTCCGAACATCCTCATAGCATTTAGCACCACGAACAACCATTAGTAGCATCCTTAAGTAAAAAGTTTCACTAGTACTGGGATGGATATGACATAACCTACCAATTTTGGTTCCTCTTTTCCTTTCTGACTATTTTTTATCAGAATGCCATGTCCATTTTGTTGGGAATTCACAATACGTGAGTTCTCTTGCAGAGGACAATCTTTGATTAGCTTTAACCATTCTCATCAACATTGTCTTATCCGAATTAGGATCCTCTATAATGGTATCGAGTTTAGTATCCTCATGGTATGTGACTATATGCATCCCTGGCATATGCACATATAAGCGTTCTACAGACGGTGTTCTACCATGTATATCAAAGCTGAATATCCGCCAATAGGCCTCACACAAAGATAGATATCGTTATTTAGCGTACTCAGCGATTTCATCAATACCTTCATCTTTATTCCGACCAATATCATCACTATCGATAGTAAGCCTACCTTCATCGACCCTAGTATGGCTAGAGCATCCTGTATGTGCATTGGCTTTTTGTCGTGAAGGCAATAGACTATCAACCGAACCAGGAATCTTATAAAGGGTCATTGTTGCACAATCATGTCCCTTTGTAATATATTTGAAAAGGTATTTAACAAGATATGTCTTATTACACCACTCTACATTTATATGAGCATGATACTTCTTTAGCAATTGTAGATTATGAGGTACCACCCATCTATTGTCAAGACTTATTCCATGTTTGATAACGAATCTACCATCATCACGCCGTCGGTAGATACGAAACCCATCATGATCTATTGATGTTTCAGGATGGAATGATTTGGGATATTTCTTCGAACAACGACCTTCTTTCATGCAAGGACACTTAGGGTTAAGATCACCACACGGTCCATGAATCATGAATTCCTCAACAAGAGCATAACCTAATGGATCAGTTGATATGTTAGGCAATTTGGCAGAAATAATACTATCAATGAAAGACAGAGATGGATCTCTGTCTTGTACAGATAACCACACAAGCATATGAGTATGGGGAAGACCTCTTTTCTGGAACTCGACGGAGTATACAACTGGAACAAAATGAATACGGATGTAAAAGTAAATACGGATTTTGGAGTAAGGCAAAGGATAAAAAGTTGAATGAGACAAAACGAGAAAAAAGAAGACGTACCAGCACGAGCAGGGCCAAATATAGTGCCATCTTTAATATTAGAAGTAAATTCATCTAGTTTCATATGATAAACACGCGTAATCTTATCAGGTCTATCGTGCGGTTTCTGACCTGGGACAAACCGGATTGCCTCAATTATCTTTGGCCACTTAGAATTACATGTAAAAGTAATGAATAACTGGGGTGGGCCATATGCTCTGCAAATTGCCATAGAGTCATAATAATTCTGAATCATATATCTTTTTCCTCCAGTAAAACTGGATGGCAACATGGTCTTTATACCAATATCCTTGCCAAGGTTATTTCCTTTATAAACAACATCAGATATACCTTGGTAAGTCTCAGATCTAAGTCTATCTTGATTATAGAAATGAAAGGACAAGCGATTGGACTCAACACATGAATAGGCATTAACACCAATCTAATCCGAAAGCCTACCACAACAGGTGTATGGATTAGGTTCATCTTTACGATAGTGGCACTCATAACAATAGTATTCTAGCATGGAGACATCCTCACGACTGCCGAGTGGATGGTCATCAACCTCTATCAGTTTTATACCCAGATGGAAACCCTTATCACCATAAGGAAAAAGCAGCGGATACTGTAAGGCCATTAAAGTTGGATGCAATGGTGAGATACACTTGAACTCACTAGAGTGCGACTGGATAATCACGTCCAACGCGCAAACATCTAGAGAAACACCACCAACCACCAAAGCAGCCAACTCCAAGACCATTGGAAGAGCATATCGACCATCGTCTTTTTTGCACGGATCAAGTAATCTAATAGCAATCTCAGGAGCGTTAGGCGATAGAAGCCTATCACGGGCAAGCCTGAATTGTTGAATGATAGGATTACAATTATCCAGCATAGAAATAAGGGCCATGACCACAGAGGGGTCAGGTTGTTCTCGATTAGGGTCAATAACTCCCAAAATATCTAGGCGATTTTGAAGCTCATTCGGTGTGTCATAGATATAGAGTTGAGCAAATTCGGGCCGATGACCAGCTTTAGGCAAAAGAGAGCCAATACGATGATGTATGACCCCATTAATGCGAAAAACATAAGGACCATCGCCGATGTTTATACTGTTATTAATATTGACTCCAAGAGAAGCAAAAGCAAAGAGGGAATTATATTGTCTTATCATCCGCATGAAGCTATTAGATCGGGGGCCTCCATCAAAGCGTATAAGGTTCTATAGCAGCACAGGGAACTGTTTATGTGGAGGTAAAGAAATTTTCCCCCCACGGCAACAAAGGTTATAAATAATACGATGTTGTCCATACGAACTCCTATTCTGTATCATTTCTTGATACCAGAAAATAGCACAACACCTATTGCAGGTGTATTCAGGACCACCATAATATGAACGTTCTCGATATGTAGCTACAGGATGGGAAAAGACAAGAAAGTGAGACAAAATGTTTGAACGCTATGAACATGACGAAGTAATAAAACAAAGGACATGAACATAAATCAAACATGGTGAATCATAGCTGCACCTTTCAATGCATCAATGTATTCCTTAGGTAGAGAACAGATGAGAGCACCGGACGGAGCTGGCAGAATGACTATTGTCGACGTACTTAACGCCAAGGTACCCTCTACGCATGAAAAGCAAGCCTGTGGCGCTCGGGGGTAAGGCGACCACGCCCGCCTACGGCGCGCCAAGACGTGGCGGCTCGGGCGAGCGGTGGGCGATCACGCACTCTCGCCAAGGCCGACCAGTGTCATCCTGGCGGCAGTGGGCGATCACGCCGCCGCGGGCGCCGGCTCGCAAGCGGCCGGCGATCACACCTCTCACTCTAGCATCGACCGGTGGTGGCTGGCGGGCGTGGGCAATCACGCCGCTTACGGGTGTCGCCCTATGTGGCGCTTTGGCGAAAGGTGGCGGTCACGCCGCTGCCGCATCGCCTGTGGCGTTTAGTAGGGTGATCACGCCGCTGCCGAAGCGCCACCACGTGGCGGTACTGGCGAGCGGTGGCGGTCACGCCGCCGCTGGTGTCGGCCCAGTGGCGGCTCGGCGAAAGCACGCCGGCGATCATGCTCTTCGCTTAGCGTCGGCCAGTGGCGACTGGCGGCAGCGTGGTGATCACGCCTGCCCGCCAGCGCCGCCTGTGGCGGCTTTGGTGGCGGTGGGCGGTCACGCCGCCGCTGGCGTTAGCCACGGGCGGCTTTGGCAGCGTGGGCGGTCACACTCGCCTTTGGCGTCCGCCCAAATGGCGATCTGGCGGGCGAGTGGCGACCACGCCCCACTCGCTAGGCCATGCAGGCGACTCAAAAGGATGAAAAGAAGGCTTCACCTCGAAGTCTCCTTCCCCTAACACGCTGTGTTAGACCCTGACATGTTGTGTCAGGGCCATTGATTGCAAAGAATTCTGCTATCGATATGACGATGGCCCATTCCTCTGACGCCTCACAACTAACCCATCACAAGAAAGTCACATCCCGGGCGGACCGGACGAAGCCATACACCGACATTAAATGAGGCATGAGAGACAGGACTACTCTGATGGGTGTAATAAATGGGTCATAGGTCAGTATGATGTCATCCTATCACCTGCCCGTGCCAGCCCAATCTATATAAGGGAGCTCTGGTGCATGGGGGAGGGGGATCGGGGAAAAGATCGAGAGACTTGGATCGATCGATCGAGCGATCAAAAAAAGGGAAAAAAAGAGAGCATTGTAGCCAGCTCGTTACACATCAACAAAGATTTAGCAGAACGTAGGGTTGTTACCCACTTTGAGGGCCCAAACCTGGGTACACCGTTTTGTTCTTTCGTCTGTAGATTCCGGGATCCCCCATGTGAGAGTCATTAGGGTTCCCGACCGCGAAGACGCCCTCTACCGAACCTTGATCTCCTTGTTGGGAGAAACCCCGTCTGTTGACAGGGTCCTGTCCGGCGACAAAACGCCGACAGGGGCGCGCCAGGTAGGGGGCTAGTGGTTGGTTCACCCAGCCATCTCTCCGGCGGATTTCGGTCTTCCGCTTGAAGGATCCGCGCATCTGGTGATGGCGGGTTCACCTTCAAGACAACAAGAGGCGGTGGGGGCTAGCAGCGCTCAGAATACGTCCCGGCATTCTCGCCGGACAAAGGATCGCCTTACGCCGCCCCCGCAGGGAGGCAGTGGAGCTCCCCTGGCGGCAGCAAAACCTCCGGTTCGATGTTGGCTGGTCATGGAGGCAAACATCTCACCCGAACTCGCATGCGATTCGTCTCCTCTGGACCACCTCCCAGAGAACTTGCAAGAGACACCCCGGCCTTGCCGTGGCTGCGGGACATCGCTGGCCTCATAGACGTGGCCCGCCTCGCTTAGGGGTGCCCGACGGCCGGCACCGCTTGGATCCTCTACCAAGGGTGCATGCCGACCACACCCAGCGCCCAGCCACCGAAGGGAGGAGCTCGGCCGAGGAGGCGAGCAAAGGAAAGGGCGTACAATACATGAGTCCCGGTTCAACAGGAAACCGTGAGGACCTGAGTCCACGATGGCCAGCGTTGTAACTCAGCCACACGAGCATCCTGCCGTGCCAGCTAAATTGGCGTGGTCATTGGCTTGTGCCATGCCTGCCCGGCGTGGCAAAAGTGGTGTGCCGCATGCAGCCCCTCTGTGAGACCCCAGATTTACCATCCGGAATCTCCTGTGTATTTACATACTAGTCCCAGATCAAGAGCTAGTACACACAGTGGAAGCAAAGATAATCATAACAGAATTGAGCGAAGTAATAACATAAATATAAAGTACCAGCCACATGGCTATTTATTACATCTCTTGGTCACATGACCAAAGTTCAAAGCAGCGGAAATAAAACAATAAGTAATAAAATCCATATAACACCACAGGCGACGACTAGGAACACGTGCTTAGTTATCCTGGTGACCTTCATCAAACTCCTCGGTATAGAATTCTTCATCTTCAACTGCATCCTGGTAGTTCTCTGATGATAAAAATTTTGTGTAGCATGTGAGTACAAACGTACTTCGCAAGTCTGGGAACATGCAACATGTAGGGCTTTCCAAGGAAAGGCTTAATATGGTTCATTTGCATAAAGCCAAGTTTCATCAAACCATACATAATAATAATTTTCACAATGCACATTTTAACAATTATTTTAACAATTGAATTATTTAATATTCTAGTGAAGGTTCTATCCACCATCACTAGTACAAAGGCTCTATCCGCCACATTTAAAAGATTAAGGTAAACCAACTCATGACTCCATCTATCATGATCAAAACAGGTTCTATCTACCTGATTGGCTCAATCCGCCAAATAAATATCCGAGAGTTCTATCCACTCCCGAATCCCAAAACAAAACATTAGTTATTTTAAAACCAAAACCAAGTCTACCAGTATGAAAGCATTCTTCACTTTGCCCTTGACCATAGGCACGGCTATTCGAATAGTTTTAACTCTGCAGAGGTGTACAGCTTTACCCACAAGACATGATCATCTCTTTAGTGCCATGCGATTAACACACTTCCCTTGGTGTGTCGGCAGAGAGATCATGACAAGGCCTTTACAATGTATACGCCTAACCCGACTCACCCGCTGAGGTTTCACCACTATTAGGGTTCTATCTGCCCATTATAGAAGCCCCTCTTGCGCTGTGGGAAAATACGACTTGCCTCCATCCCAAGACCCACATTCCACCATCCGTGAGTCTAAGTTAGGTTTCTACAAATTATTCAGCCAGTCGAGCCCATATTGACATGTGGTTGTACTGGTAATGCTTAGAATGGGCAGTCATAAGCGTCGGTCCTTAAATTGATTAGGGCGGCTTTCACAAACCAGAACCCGTGCTCCATCCGCACCCACCCGATAAACCATTCCGCCCCAATCTAAACTATTTTTATTTTATTTTTATTTTGCAATCACAGCAGCAATCTCTTTGCTACAGTTTCAATAAAATACATTTCAACAACATTTTCAAAGCAACCCATCCATAGGTATTTTAATCAATTCCGCAACTAAGCTCATGTAACGCACTAAACAAAATATATCACAACCTAATATGATCATGATGTATCACAGCAATCTAGGGTTACAAATGAACATGGATTTCAACATCAAGGTGGTGTTATCAATTCGGATTAACTACCAACCTATATTTAACATCATCTTTATATAAATAGCAATGTATGTTGTAAAACTTTTGTAAAACATTTGCACACCATAGGATTAATGTGCGGCCAAGGAGACTTGCCTTCATCGACGAGTTGTGCCGCATCGCTCAAAGTCTTCTCGCTAAATCAACAGCGACAACCGCTTTCTTCGACTACGCCAGAAAACGAGGCACGAAAAGAATAAAATAAATTAAACATAAACTAAAAATTATAATAAAAATACTGGCAGATAGAGGATGAATTTAGATGAATTTATCAATTGGAATCACTCGATTCGGAGTTATGATGGGGAGAAACAATTGTTTGAATTCTCAAAATCCTGAAAATTGGAAAACCGAGGAATATTCTTTGGAATCTTTTCTTTTTCCAGCATTTTAGATTTTCTTCCCTCACTTACGCGCGGCCCCAGTCATCATATGCTCATGTGCTTCTTCTTCCTTTGTCTGTGCACAGAGAAGGAACAAAAGAAAATGACGCTGGCCAAAGGAAATGGAAGTTCAACCGCCAGAGGGAAGGACTCGCCGAGGGGACTCGCCGGCGAGGGGAGGTCACCGGCCGACGGTGGTGGAGCAACGCCAGACGCAGGAGGCGAAAGCAAGAGGGCGCAGAGCAAAGAATCGGCACACGCGCAGCGACCATGGCGGCGTAGTAGGTGGCGGTCGTCGGCAGTGGCACGGGCGACGCACGTGGCGAGGCAAGTGCGGCGAGCAAGGCGGCCCCATGCGCATGGTGGTCGGCGGCAAGGAGGCCGAGCGATTTAGTCCGGCGATGCCAAAACGACCGGGATGCATGATGACCAAAACACCCGAAAACTTAAAATTTCTCGAAACTAAGATGAACACCGGATAGCTAGTATCAAGAGAAGTCTACGGATGCAAGGAATTGAATTGGTTCATACCCAAACGGGAGAAATCGACGACGAACGGAGCGATGACCGACAACGAACAAACTCGAAATTCGGGGTCAAACTGCAATGAAAATCAAATCTGATTGAATGGTTCTGATTCTGGAAGCAAAAGGCACAAAGTGACGCGGTTAGTTTGCCGGAAAACTCACCGGAGTAAGAGATGGCTCGCCGGTGTCTTTGGAGGATGCCGGGCGTCGGGTTTTCTTGAGTTTTAGGATGGGAAACAGCACTGCATCGACGGTTAGGGTGAGCACGGGATGGAGGATGCCGAGACGAAGAGTTGAGAGGTGGAAGCTCGTCGTTTCGTTGAGAAACGGTCGAGTTATGGTGGTTTGAATGCATTTCGGTTTCTACTCAATTAATCTAATTCCGGCGAGATTAAGGACTAACGAAGATGAAAAATGGATTCTCCTCATCAATACCTTTCCAACGGATCCGGCCTTGTTCAATTTGGTGGAGAAAATGAGAAGTTATGGTGGAGTAAAGAGGAGACTTTATGCACAGACTTGAAACGTTCTCTCTGGAATTTGCACGATCAGAGGTTGAAGATGAACAGTGACATACCACGTGTCGCTTTCTCATTGGTTGGAAGAAATGAAGAGACAAAAGCGCAAGAATAAAATAGTAAAAATGATCTAAAAATCCTGGAAAATTCCTAAAAATACTAGAGATCATTTAGAACCCAATAAAATTAGTTTCACTAAATTTTGATGAATTTTGGAATTTAGATTATTTCGGAACGAATATACTGATTTTGATGAAAGACCGCGAGAGATAAAATAGCAAAGAGATTCCAAAAATCTTGAGAAAATTCCCAAAATCATTATAGAATATTTGGAACCTATTTCAAAGGGTTTCGAGATTTTTAGAGCATTTTGGAACTTGGGTGAAATTTCGAGTAAGGACTAGAATTAGGAATTCTGACTTTGCGGGCGGTAAAGGATTGAACTTCAATTTCGAATGGATAAGGATGCCAGGTTAAATATAACACCGATGAAAAACCAAAATTTAAAATTAATTAATTTTAAATTAACTTTTAGCAGAAACCCGAAATTGGGGATGTTACACCCTCACACTAGTGCCGGGATTAAAATCTATAAATTTAGATCATCTGTATATATCACACTAGTTTAAGATTACGCTAATGCACCTAATATCAATATAGATGAACGACACAATCATATATAGCGGAAATATAATAAAAGATTACATTTATTAAATATAAACTTGTTGACTGACTTTATGGTCAACTTACATGACTTTGTCATGCGGGCCTTAAACTATAATATATAGAATAGCAGTGGAAATAAACTCTTAAATGACCCTCCAGTATACCACAAGCAACTGATAAGACTCGTACCTTAGACTTTCGCCTTCTCTTGGTACTCCTCAAAAGCTAGTGTAAACTCATATTCAACTAATGATTTTGTTGTGGTAAGGATAAGTACTTAAAGCACTCAACAAATTTTGCACAGAATACAATTCTAGTATGCAAGATTTATTACAAATGAATGGCTACCATGGCTATTTTGCAATAAACCAATATTAATATTTGAATACAATAAATATATTGAAATGATGGTGGAACAAATATAATAAATAATAACTTTTAAGCACTTCTCCAAAGTAAACTTGGCACAGAATCCTAAATAATTTCCAAACTTTTCAATGACATACAGCCTCCCTCCTCAAGTTTTATTTTATAAATTCTAACCCTGGAATGTAATTTTTGAGTATTATCCAACATCGTAGACATGGCTATCCAAATAGATTTACACTTTGCAGAGTTTACGCACTTTACACACGTAATATAATCAAAACTATACTGTCGGCCATAACACATACCCATCGACATGTGACTAGTTGATCATAACAAAACTTTTTGGAGATTCTGTCATAACACTGACCCTCCCGATAAGTCTGAACTCATGATTTCTTCTCTCACACAGAGTAGAAAAATAGGAGGGACATACATTGGACAAATGTGAGGCCATAGCATTGCACACACAAATTCTCTATAACAAAGACACTCGGCTTTAGTTATCCTCCCGAGGCATCAAATGCTAAGACTTAGAAACTTACTTAGTTAGGTTCATTCCATTCCGCATATGTAGTTGCATGTTTGATCTAATTCAAAGGCTTGCAAGATTAAATCTGTCAGACCCGAATGTGCAAATCCGACCTCTCGTATTCAAAGACTAGTCCAGACACGCTTAGTGCACACAGCCTTAACATTGGTACATATCACAGTCATAACCAACTAAATAATAAAGTGCTTTACTTAAATACTGTTAGTTGATTGACCTTATGGTCAAGTTACAAACATTACCTGCAGAGCTAAGACTTATTAGAATATTCAAATGCAAAGTGAATAAAAACAGACTGTGGCGCCACCCAATTTGCCACAGTAACTCGATCGGGCTTGCTCCTAGTTCGCTTGGCTCCTCAAACTCCTCCTCCCGAAAGGGGGTTGCTTCTTCTTCAACCGAGGTTGTGTTGTTGTAGGGGTGAGTACTTTGAGCACTCAAAGAAGTCATGCATGTAATGCAATGCTAATATTCTACATGCAAGGCTCAGTACAAAGGATAGGCTATGGTTCATTTGCATTACAACATTCAAGATAAACAGTATAGATTGCAAAGCAGTAAAACAATAGTAAAGGTTGTAACTTTCGCAAACATCTTAATCGTAAATCATTTTCCATCTTAAGTCAAGTTCATCATTACCATCCCAAGCATTTCCCATAACCATGTTGTTTTCATGAAAGTCTAACCCTTGACTGTAATCACCGAGCGATACTCAATACCGTGAGCACGGCTATTCGAATAGGTTGTACACTCTGCAGAGGTTATACACTTTACCCACAAGATACACCAAATACCACCAAGGCAAGTAACCGTAATGAGCCTTTCCAAAGTTCCGCCTAAACCCAAGATCGCCTAAGGTTTCAACACTAGAGGGTCCTGTTTACCACACCTGTGGCCCCTCTTGCGCCATATGAGTTCTCACCCGCCTCTAGGCCCCACACCACCACGACAAAGATTAATGAATAGATTTCACAGCTTACTCGCCTAGGTCCGTCCCACTATGGAGCTTGTGGTTGTATGAAAGACTCACCAAAGGCTTGCAAGGTTAAGTCCTTATTTGACCGAGGCAAGACTAACCAAGTGTGATCTCAAATATCCAAAACCAACAAAAACCAAATCGACCGCCTGGGGCCACTCTTGGCCCACCAAAACAATCTTGCCACTTGCCCAGCCTAAATCATTTTCCCACCCCAGTTCTTTACCATTGCGCCACGTGCCATCATCAACTTAATAACACATGTCTCATTTACCAAACACGTTCCATATCTCATTAAGTCAATATTAACTTTGACATTCTGAAATCATGAAATATCTACGTGGCAGGTATAAGCATATCACTTACGGTCTACTCAACCCATGTTGGCAATTTATTAATGTCCAACTATTAATCGACAACCTAGGGTGACAAATGATTCAGGGCCTACAATTATATACGACAAGGTGGCATACAGCAACTAGGCATTAACTAATCCCAGAACTTATTTAAAAATCATTCCTACCAAACTAGCATGCAATAATTTGAATCAAAATAATTTACTATGGTAGGTTCAACATGATCAAACACAACTTGCCTTCAAAAAGTACTGGTTCTGGTTCTTAAGCTTGCTCCTGGGTCCAAACTTCTCCTTCGAAACCTTCGGGCACTTCAACGTCTACTCGTAACGTAAACACAAAGCAATAAAACAAATAAACAGTAGACAACAGTGCTAAAAAATTCGAATAAAATTCATAAACAGAAAGATCACAATTTTACAAATTTATAGAAATTAGAATCACTCAAATCGGAGTTAAAACACAAAAGTTATAAGCATTTGAAGTTTCAAAATACATTTAAAATCAATAAACCGGATTAAATAAATATTTTCTTTTTCGGAAAAACATTTGTTGTGTCATCTTGGACACGTGTCGCCACCAGAGAGTGACGCGTGGCCTTGCTGACGTCAACCCTGGCTAGCTCTCATGCTGACGTCAGCATGCCACGTGGCACGCCCGAAAGTGCCGCCACGCGTTTCAAGATCGTGTCGTGGACTCGGCGCACGCAGCTCGGCTCGCTCACGGTGCGGACGCGGTGCACGGCACGGTGCGGCCGACAGCGGACCGTCTTTGTCATACCACGCACACAACAAGACGGTGCGGCTCGGTGTGCCACGCCACAACGCGATTATTACTTGCCGACCCAATCCCGCCACAATTTGAAAACGGACGGCTCGGATTGAGTCTACACGGCGGGTTTAAGGGCGACGTGGCGCCACCCGGTGATCAACACGCGGCACGCCCCGCACCCTCGGATCTTGATCAAACTGCTACGATCTACTTTAACGCGCAATGCTGGCAACTTACATGGCTTATCCTCACCGCAGATCTAAATCGAATCTTGCTAATAGATCTACACTGGGATCTAGATCTAATCTTAGCCATCGGTTTTGAATCTAACGGCCAGATCTACCCTAAGTTTCTCTGACAGGCCAGCAGATACGTGACTTACCTTGACTACCGATGAGGATCCGACGGTGGAGGAAACTTGCGCGACGATGGCGGTCGGCGCGCAAGCGCATCGAGTCGGGAAGATGACGATGCCCGCGGCGCTTCGGCGTGTCTCCGGTCGAATGGGTTACCCCATCGGGTGCGCCTCCTCTCCAGGAACTCGAGGGTGACTTTAAAGACGGCGGAGCGGCTTCACCGACGTCGAAAACGAAGAAAAACCGCGGCGGTGGCTCTCATTTAACTTCGCGAGGAACTCGTGATTTATTGGCGGCTCGAGCACGGAAAACTAGGGCAAAAGGTGCGCGATGAAAAGGAAAACGGCAAGGCGGGTCGGCTTTGGCATCGCCTCGGCAGGTGATTCTCGCGAAACCCTAACAGACTCGGCTGTGGCGCGGCGGCGCAATCCGAACGGGACTCGGTGAAGACGACGCAATCCTGGCCGCCCATGGCACGATCCGACGGTTCGGAGCACGAGGCGACGCGGATGAACGGAGATCGCACGATCTCGATCGAACGGCGGGGATGCGGAGCGGCTAGGGCTCGGCGACGACAATTTGGGTTGGTCAGCTAAGCAAGTTGTTGGGCCTACCCAACATCAGAGAGTGGCTTTTCTCCGGTTTTCCTTTTTAAATAAATTCTCAAAAATCAATTAATTCATTCGGGGTACTAAAAATACTAGAAAAATTCTGAAAAAATTCTCAAAAATATTTTAAGACATTTGGGACTTAAATAAAATATTTGCAACAAAACTTTATTTAAACTTTTCCAACATTTAGTTAAGTAAGTAAATTGCTAAATTCAAATTAAATCCAAATAAACCCAAATAAATTCCATAAATTCCCAAAAATTCTAAATACCACTTAATTGCAAGAAAAGCAAAAATTGGGGTGTTACAAAATCCTTAATTGATCAAGACAAGACTTCCAACAATACACTCAACCACATCACATTCACTTATATATCAGTATGTTAATATATCAACCCAATGCCACACAAAGCCCACCATGGCACAAAGCAACTTGCCACTTGCCTCCGCCTAAATTATTTATCACCTCGCTTGATTATTGTGCACCACATGCTATCAACAACTCAACATTATTCTCAGAACAACACATGACATATTTTCATAAATATGCTCCATATTCCATTAGTCATGATTGATTTTGACTTCCAAAATAATATCAATAACCTGTTACAAAGTTAAGCAGGCTAAGTACAATCTAACCAATCCACGCTGACATCTATTAGCAGTCAACTAATTATGAATCATTATAGGGTGACAAATAATCATGGTATACAAAATGACAAGATAGGTATAGTCCAATTGGGTTGAATAACTACATCCTAAACTAATTTGAAAACTGTTCTAAGCATAAAATATCATGCAATAATTTATACTATTTCTAAACTAGGTTCAACGTGATCAAAGTATAACTTACATTAAAAAAGCTCTTGTTCCGACTCGACCTTATTCTTGAGTCAACTGCTCACATTCGAACGCCCAGACACTTCGACTTCTACCCGCATTGAGATAAAACAACAAATAAATACAAAAATAAAGAGTAAAAGAACTCTAAAATCAAATAAAATTTACTAGTAAATAGATCTCAATTTTACAATTTTTTTGTAATTGCCTCAATCAAAATTCGTATGAAGAAGAACGGACCCTCGAAAGATCTAAATAAAAGAAAAATAAAAAAAATAGAAAATCATATATTTTTCTAAATCGATTTTATGATGCTACACTGATGTTAGCAACCAAATTATTGATTAAAATAAATCAAAAAATCCGCTAGAGGCTGACAAGTGGGCCTGGGATCCATGGACATGGTCCACGCGGTGCAACTCCAATCCATGGTGGACTCGGTCCTTAACGCAAAGTGATTGGCATGCGGGCCTAACCTGATACTGACTAGGCAGCGCACATGGACGATGATCGAGTAAACATGTTGGCATCCAAGATGGTGTGGCAGCCACGTAGACACCACATGTGAAAGACCGGATCTGCCACATCGACACACTGAGCACACGAACCAATGGTCATCGGCGATGATGGAGGAGGATACATACCACAGGAAGAGCTCATCGCCATAATTCTGGGGATGCTTTTACCTCTCTCTCTGGTGCACTAAAATGACAGTGACATCAACTTGAAGGGCGGGGAGTTTAGCTTCCCTAGCGCGGTGATACTTCGACAAGTCTCCGGTTGAAACAATGTGCGCACAAGATGGCCCAAGAGATGGTGAATCCAACGTGACCCACCACAAGCTCTGAGCTCCACGAATGGTGACGATTTTGATGAAAAACTTTGACAGCGGCGCACAAAGACAATCGCGAAATACGGCGAAACAGTGACCTAATCTTTGCAATCAATTTAGAGCTTTGATAGATGAGATCCTACCGCACCACGTGCACACCTTATAAAGCACTAAGACTCCCTAGCATAGCCAACATGAATACCGAGTCCGCCATGGCCACGAAGCTTAGCTGAGAGTCCAAGCCGAAGACGATAGTTGCACACGTGTCGCGATTAATGAACATGATACACGCTAACGCAAATCAATCTAAACCGCACATGAGATCTAATGGCCGCAACTCACTAGGGTTTCTACTAACACTGACCAATCCTAGCCACAAAATCGCTATCCAATGACCACAACAGCTAGGGTTCCCGATCTAACGACAAGCATTTGATCAAGATTTAACGCCCATGGATCAAGGCATCGCCAGATAGGCCTCGCCGGATTGGACTAGGCTTGGCACGGGAAACTTGGACTAGGTCCGCTTAGGGTCTCAAGTAGATACTATTCAATCAATTTATAAAGTTTTCCATTTAAAATAAATCCAAAAAAACAATTCAAATAAAATAGCAAAAATATAAAAAATTTCTAGAAAAATGTTTGAAAAATATTTTGAAACATTTTAAACTCAAATAAAATATTTTTGATAAAAGTTTATTTAAAATTTTGAAATAATTAAATAATTTCCATATTAAGCCTAATTCAAAATTACTTTATAAATTTCAAAAAATTCAAAAGTTAAAAAATTCACAAAATTTTAGATAACAATATTAATTTAAGTTGAGCCAAAAAATAGAATGTTACAACTGGCGTGCTTGATCGACATCAAAGCTAATCACACATTGACTTGTTAGTAACCTGGTACAACTACTAGTCTACTAGTAATACTCTCGCGCCTGTATGCTATCGACGCTCGACATATGATAGGAGCTTTTTCATTATATATTCCTCTCTACCATTGAATATGATCATTTAAAGATGTAAATCCTAATCATTCGATCTATGCAACTAATAAACATGAGACACAACAATTTGTTCTAGGCTTGCAACAAAAAAGTCGCCTCGCATACAACAAACACAAAAACACAGCCCAAAAAATTGCAACAAATGGGCAATGCAACAGTACAAAAAAAAACTATAATTAGTTTGTGAAAAAAATAGCAGTAAGTAGTACAACATTTGAGACTAACTTGTACAACATTTTCATTTTATGTGTGCAAAATGAACAACAACAGTTGCAACATCAAGATATTTTTCACAAACAAGTCTAGTTCAAAATTTTGATTCTAGAACACCTAGAAGATATAATCACAACATTTCAAATCTGAAATCACCCACTATAATTACATGCACTATCAATTGTAACATCAAGAAATCCACTTCAAGAATTTGTTCCTGCAACATCTAGAAGATATAGCCTCAACATTTCAATTCACCTATTGCAATAATAAGTATCATTAGTTAGAGTTCAGGCTGAGACGAGTGATCCAAATCAGTAGGCACTTTTTCAGAACAAACGATTAACTTTTGAATGGAGAGGCTGTATAAGTGGATAATGGGTGTGCAAGTTAGTTCTCTTGTGACTCCAAAACAATGGTTTGCATATTGGGGAGTTCAAAGACACTCGTGAGCATCATCAAGTTGAGATCTTTAGAGTGTGAGAGAGTAGATTAGACTTAGTTGTTTACATCGCTCTTAGTTGCTGACCTTGTTGGTTTCAAGTGATATATTTGGACTTATTACTCATGGAATTCGATGATCACAAGATAGTTTGGAGGCGTGCTCTTTGTGACCTTCAAAGGACGAGCTTGTGCAAAGCACCAAAAGGGTTGTGAAGATCTGGAGTTCAGCTATCCGCAGAAGAAAAGGGCTACCATGAGTTGATTCCTTGGATACTATGCTGGTTCAAGTAGGAGCTAAACTCTTGTGAGAGCGCTACAATTAGGATTATGAGATATTGCCGAATCTTCGAGACCTCATTAAAAAATGGTTATCCATATTTAATTGTTCTTTCAAAGTTTCAATTCTTAGATTACTATACTCGTGTAGGATTAGAACTTCAGTTGGAAAACTTCACTAACAAGTTTAGGAGTTGATTCAGAGTACTAGCAAACTATAGGCACTTAGGTTAGGAGTAGTTTATAGGATGCTCTAAATTTGTGAAATTTAACCTTGTTTAAAAAATACCCAGCTCACTCCTTCCCTCTTAGGTTGGAAAACTTCACTAAAAAGTGTGGCAAAATTTATTTTACTAGTCAAAATATGGCTTTAATTTTGATGACCTAACCTTCGCCAAGTTTGGCAAAAAAAAAAACTATGACAAAGCATAGCAACCTTAGTATATAAACCAAGGTTGTGTTTGGTACAATTCCACTAGATTCATGGATCCAGTGGAGCTGGGTATTCCTAGATTCATCAAATCCGTGGAGTTGGAACTGTTGGTATATTAAGAGTGTTTAGGTGAATCATCTTGTTTGCATTTTAAACTAAAAATATAAACTTAATTCACTTTAGTTTATCCTATAAGTTTCAAATCTAAGGTGAAGCTAGAATCTGAAGTTCTACTAAACAGAGCCTAAACATGCCCTAAATCCACCTCTCCTCCTGGTTACTTACGAAGTGTCGACGATCGGGATCGCCTGACCGTAGATATAAAAAGGGTTAGTGTAAACAGGGGACCCAAAAAGTGTTGCGCTCAACGATGGATCGGACGTAGGTCGGGGCGAGGCGTCAACGAGCAAGAGACAACGGATTATACTGGTTCGAGCCCCCGCGAGGGTAACAGCCCTACTCCAGTCTTCTCCTGAGGCGGAGGAATTCACTATCCTGAGTACAGAGAGTAGATTACAGCTCGAGCTTGAGCGTTTTTGGTGTGTCTAATGGCCTATTGCCGGTGTGCTGATGTCGTCATCATTCTGCTTCAAGGGATTTTATACCCCTCCCAACTGTTACCAGAAATGGCCAGGAGAGATTCTCGGGGTAGTGCATGGCGTGCATTGAAGACGTACTGCAACCGTCCCAAATCTGACGCTCACGTCTGCGTTAACCCCGGGGTTCTCGATCTAGGTAACCGCCGAGTAAACGCACACCTCCGAGCCTAGGTCGAGGTCGTGCGGGGATTGGACCCCCACTCCCCAAGCTCGAGGTCGTGCGGGGATAGGCACGGCTCTGGTCGTGGTCGAAGCCTCACGCTGCTCAGCCCTGAGCTGGGGACCCTGCTGACCATGCGTTGACCTGTCAGAGGTTCCTCAGTCCCCGACAGCTAACCCCCGAGGCTCAAGGTCATGGCAAGAACTTGGATCGACCTCGAGCCTCTCCAAATGATGAGGGACTGCTCGAAATTTTGAGCCCGGGTCGAGGTCAAGTGAGACTCTACCGCCAAAGCTTTGGCGACATTACACCGGTGCCCTTGATCTTCGACTGCCAGACGGATATGGCCGCCAAGAAAGGAACTGCTCCAATGCCTCGATCCCGCCAAGACACTCTTAAGTGCACTGTCAAATCACCGACCGTGGCTTTTGAGGTGTCCTAACCCTCATCCTGCAGCGCACCGGGCTTATAAAACTCAAAATTATTGCAACTTCAAAGGACTCCCGACCTTCTCGCAGTCTCTTCCTCCTGACTCCTCGCTTGAGCCCTTCTTCTCCCACCGACCAAACTTCCCCTCAACCGCCATGGCCAAGCTCAAAAGAGTTCCACGACAACAAGAGGATGAAAGAGCTTGAGGGCTCAGGACCATTGGACCCGACGACGCATACGCCGGACGAAGAGACCGAGTCAGCAGACCACGGACGATGAACTCACAAGACGGAGCACTACATGCTCTTCGGCCTGCGGACGCCGGAGAGCGACTTTCTTGCAGCCATTCTCGCACAATGTGAGATCGAGCTTATCAATCTGGTACCCAACTCCATTCTTCTCCTTTCCATCTTTTCTCATTTGTGCGAGGGGTTCCTTGGAATCCTTCCCACCCCCTTGCTCTTCTTTCGCTTTTTCTCCATCTTCCGCACCGGAAGGACCCCGTGGTCGGATGCCTCTACTTCCGGCTGCGGACGGGGATCCCTTGGTCCTTCCCCCAAATCCGTCCTCGGGATTCCCTCGGCCCATGGACCGAGCGGTGGTTCTACTTGAAGCGGGGCGAAGACTGTGCGCTCGCGTTCGACGGAACCCCCATCAACGGGAAGAAGCAGACCTCGGAAGCGAGCGATCTAGAGGATGACCAAGAGGCCATCACCGCCATTCACACCTGTGCCTCGCGGGTTTCACGGCAAAGCCATCGCCAACGATTTCGAGGAGCCGTGTTCCTTCCGCGAAGAGGTTGCACCCGTTCTTCGAGATCAAAGGTCGCGATGACCTCACTCGCGAGGGGACATCCGGTAAGTCGTTCTGCCCTGAAGCTTGTTTCGGTTTTGTCCCCTGGGTTCCTTTGATGAGTTGATTTTTCCAACAAATGCCGGCGAGTCCCGGATCGCCGCCCGATGAGCGAGATGTTCGGGAAGGCCGCACACGACACACCTCGACGATCCTGCCCGAGGAACGCGGCCGCGCCAGAAAGCCGAGGTAAGCCGCCCTGGACCGAGCTTCTTAGTCTCCATTCGCCTAGAGCCTTCCTTGATTCTTCGATGCACCCACAGGACATGCTCGAGCTGCTTGAAATGGCAAAGAAGATGTTGCCGCTGCCCGGGGCGAGCAAAGGCAAGAAGATGGGCAAGAGGCCAGCCCCGGACGGAGGGGGCGGCGAAGGCCCGAAGAAGCAACACGTCGAGTGGGGCGACCATATGATGGTGAGTATCCTTGGTCGAGCCCCCAAGCTCTTCGCTCGTGCTCCTTCGCCCTCTGACTTAGATTTCTTCCCGCAGCAACAGAGCGCTGCGGACACAGCCAGGACCTCGACCGAGGAGCAGGACCCACCGCAGGACCCGAGGACCAAGGCCCGAGGTTCCCGAGGAAGGACTCCCTCGCTCATGGGCACCAAGGGCCTCGCCACCTCAGCAGCAGAGGCCAGACCCAAAAGGCCATCGGCCTCTTTTTCACTAGGATTCTCTTCTATCTTCTTAGCTTAGTAGCCTTCCCTTATCGCAGACCTTGAGCACTCAAGCTCATCGCCGCCTGGCCCCGACGATGGCAAGCGGTTCAGTATGCAGTCTCGAGTCCGATGAAGAGGAGGAGGCCTCCTACATGTTGGCGCCCTGTCGACCCTCGAGCCGGGCCACAGTCAGGGAGTTTGACCAGGGGTTCGATGACCCGGTCGAAAATGATGCCACACCCGCGGCCAGTGAAGATGACGCTGCCAGGCGCGTGAACGCTGAGGACGACGCCGACCCACCCGAGGGCGCCGAAGGAGACGACGCCGGGGATGCCCCGACCACGACCACCGAGATCGCCTTCATCGGTGGTCGGGACCCGGCCGCCGAGGTTGAAGACGCTCTGGCCGGAGTGAGCGCAGAAGTCCGGGCCGCGGATCAGGCCGAGACCACCGCGGGGGAGGGGGTTGAAGACCCTCCAACCATGGGTTACAAGACCGAACCCGCTGCCGGGACTGAGTTCAAGGGCGGGCCGAGCTCCCTTGAAGAGGAAGCTCGAGGTGCAATCGCCTCCGACGGAGTGCCCGAGGGTCTCCGCCCCAACGACCCAGCGGCGACGGCGGGTAACACCGCCCCAGGAACGTCGGGCAGCAGACCCGCTGAGTACTCCCGTGCAAGCTTCGAGGGCCGTCTTACCCAGGTACTTGAGTTTCTTCGAACCCTAGCTCGGATTCCCCCTTTTTCTTTCTTCTCTTTCTTTCTTCTGGCGAGTACCGTGTTGACCCTTCGAGCCCCGCAAGCCATCGATTTAGTCGCCCAAGGGCTGCAAGGCCTCCAGACGCACGCCGACAAGCTGAGGGTCTTGCTCGATGTGGTGGAGGCTCGAGGCGGCGCGCGAGCTCAGAGAAGCCTTGCAAGCCGAAGGAGGAGACCGCAAAAAGGCGAATCGACTCCAACGAGATCGCGGACTTCGCAAGGTGGTGAAGATGCTCGAGGCCTCCCACCACCCGAGCTGAGGGGCCATTGCCTCCGAAAGGATCAAGCGCATAAGGCCGCCGAGGAGGAGTAGCGAGGTCGGCCAAGGCGCCGAGGCCGAGCGAGCCAAGGCCGAGGAGCTGAGGAAGGACGCTGCGGACCAAGCAGCCGCCAAGGCGAGGGCCTCCCCCGAGCTCGAAGCCAAGGTTCAAGAGCTCGAGGAGATGCTGGGCCGGGCGAGCAAGACGGCAAAGAGCGCCCTGGCCCAACTTCAAGAAGAGCGACGCCACGCCGCCGAAGCTTCTGCCGAAGCCCTCCGACTCTAGGGCGAGTTGTCGACCTTGAGGGCCAGGGTCGCCGAGCTCGAGCAGGAGAAACTCACGCGCGAGATGGCCGATCTATAAATAGGTTTAGACTGTCCTGTAAACAAGACCTTTTGTAAGACAAAAAAGTTCAATGGAATGACATCGTTTTGGGAAGAATAGTTTAATGTCTTGGTCCACTTTATCATTTCTCGATCAAGGGATTTTTTCTAATCGTGCACTTAGCCTTTTCTGGTCGTAGTGTATCCCGTCCAGCCCCCGTTGGGCTCAAGGTCGAGCAACGCCGGCCTTGGGCGCAAGTTAGAAACCTGTAGAGACCACGACCTGCAAGACCGAGAAAACCCACAGGGGGCATAATATAGGCGCACGAGAAAAGACTTAGGCTCTAGAGTATTAGGACCATCTCTAGGCCAAGCCTCTCGAGTCCTGCCAATGATTTGCTCCTTGCTCGTTGGACCCAGGTACGGGCTTAATTTGAACCCCAGTGCGAGCGCGTTGGTCGAAGAGATTCTGCACAAGCAGCGCCTGGGGTGAATGTGTAAGCCCTCGGTGCTCGAACAAGAGCAAGCGCGGCTGGCAGCCGACTCAAAGAAGCCCCGAATTCGAGCCAATACAGAGTACAAAACGAAGAAAGAGGGCGTGAAGACCAAACATGATAATCGAATAACAGCTTTATTGAAATTTGAGGTAAAAAGAGTTAAACATAGAATTTTCAAAGCTGGTCAATGTTCCACGAGCTAGAGAGCTCTCTGCCATCGGGTAGCGCTAGCCGGTAAGCCCCCGTGTGATCTGTTGAAACAACTCTATAGGGGCCCTCCCACCGTGGGGATAACTTGTTGGTGTTGGACGGAGCCTAAATCTGTCTCAGGGTTAAGTCCCCAACAAGGAGCTCCCTATGTCGTACCGACCGAGACGCATGTCTGCGAAGAGCTTGCAGGTAGTGCACCGATCATAGCAAAGGTACAAAGATCTTACTTCTTCCACTGGGGTAAGGTCAAGGGACCGTTTGCTCAAGTCGATCCGTCGACTGCTGACCTCGGCAGAGCCCAAAGATGACCTCTCGGAGGCGGATCGGCTTTGCATCAACACGAGCCGAAGGGTGTGGACCCCGCTGTTCTACCGACCGGGTACGAGTAGACCATAAGACGGTGGGAAGTTCATCCACCTAGGTCTGGCCGTGTCGCTCGAGCTCATCTGATACTCGCCTTTTAACACCTTGAACAATTTGTCCGTTGGCGTGCTCCACTGCTCCATTGCTCTATAGATGGGCCACCGAAGCATAGCATACTTTGGTGCCGATGTCTTCGCAGTACCCCTGGAATAGCTCACTGGTAAATTGTGTTCCATTGTCAGTGATAATTCTGCACGGAAACCCATACCTGGTGACCACGAACGAGCGGAAGAACTTGACCGCCGTGCGTGCCGTGATGGTCAAGATAGGTTCGGCTTCGATCCATTTGGAGAAGGTATCAATGGCGACGAACAAAAACATCTTCCCCCCGGCCGCCCGTAGGAAGGGACCGAGGACGTCTAGCCCCCAGGTCGAGAAAGGCCAGGCGAGTGGAATGGTCTGGAGTGCGTAGGTAGGTTGATGCGACTTTCGAGCATGGAACTGGCAGGCTCGACAGGTGCGGACAATGTTGCGAGTGTCCTGGAGTGCTGTTGGCCAGTAGAACCCCATGCGGAAAGCCTTCCCGACCATGGTCCTGAAAGAAGAATGTGCCCCACAGAGGCCCGAGTGAATGTCGTTTAACAGGTACTTACCCTCCTCCGTGGCAACACACTTCGTCAGGATGCCAGAAGCATTCCGACGCTAAAGCTTGTCGTCCACGAGTTTGCACGAGCTCGCCCGGCACTTGACCCTGCTCCTCTCCACGGGATCGGTCGGAAGTTCGCCCGTCGCTAGGAAGTTGTAGATTGGCTCGGTCCATGAGGGAATATCGTCGATGAAGGCGACCGAGGCCCCTTGGTCGGAGATTGAGGGCGACGCCAGGGTTTCCAGGATCACATCTGGAGGGACTTCATCATCAGATGACCCGAGCTTGGAGAGGAAATCTGCGTCGGAGATGTCTTTCCGCGCCACATGCGTGATATCCAGGTTCTAAAACCACTTCTCCATCTTGCGCGTCTTGGCGAGGTATTTGGCCATGGAATTCTCCGAGCACTGATAGCCCTTGTTGAACTAGTTGATGACGAGCTGTGAATCGCCCTTGACGACCAGCCGGTGGACACCAAATACTTTGCAAGCCCTGAGTCCCGCCAAAAGAGCTCAGATTGCACGCGTTATTTGTCGCCGAACTAAACGAACCACATACTCAAATTGCCGCCTGCTGGGTGAGAATGAGGATCCCACCCGGCGCTTGAAGGACCGTGAGCCGTCGGGCACATGACCCAGGGCTTCTCCTCGTCGACCTCAAGCTCAGAGCCTACCATGCAGGTCCGCCGACCATGAAGATGATGTCGATCCGGCGGTCGCCCTGCTGGAAATCCAGGTTGAGGTTGGCCTGGTCTTCGCCGATGTTTACCCTGTCGGATCGATCTCCCTCCTTCGGGAGCGTGGGCATCTCTCCGCGCCCATCGTAGAAGGCCTCCAGCTTGCTCTGCTAGGCCTTGCAGCAAGCAGTCGTGGGCCTGCAGCCCCTGGGAACAAAGTGAGAACTTGGCCTCGCTGAACCGAGGCCGCCTCGGACCTTGTGGGTGGTCGTCGGCCTGCCGTGGCCTGCACTCGGCGATCCTCTCGCCGAGGTCGGCTGCCACGCTGCCTGAGGTCATGGCTAATTTCATAGACGGGCCCTCCCCGGCCGAGTCCCGCACCTCCATGACCTCGCAGGACTGGTCCTCATTCAAACAGTTACCCGAGATCGACCATCACCGTGCTTGTAGTCCCTCTTTCGCTTCTTGGCGGCCGAGCCTTGGTCGGCATTCTTGGCGTTGAGGGCCACCTCGTCCGAATTGACGCTAAGCTTACCTTGGTCGTGAGTCGACTTCCAAAGGACTGCGTCGTCAAGCGCCGCAAGATAGCGCCACTACTACGTAAATGATTTTCCTAGACACCAAGGATTTTTTCCACAGCGGATTAAAAGGAGAGCCGCCTCAAATGATCGATCATGGTCTGGGGTTAAGAACCGCCGTGTAATGGTATCTTCACAGAGCGGCTCTCAGAAGAAACCCATGCGAAAATATTGATCTCTTCACAAAGCGGTGATTTTAGATGCCGCTCAGGAAACTATGCTCTTCCTGTAAGGAACCGCCTATGGAAGAGGTATCTTTACACAAGGCTTTCTTCTGGTCAGCATGAAATCGTAGCTTCCACAAAGCAGACGTTAAGCAAATTTTAGTTAATTATATTGACGCCCTAATTAATTAAGGAACCCCCGTGGTGATATTAAGTCTTTAAAGGCGTAGTTCTTAAACAAACCGCTCATTCAAATTTTGTAAATGTTTGTCCGCATATCTTGTGACGAAGGAGATGCCGCAGATGTGTTTTTATGTACGCATCGGATCATCCTTTGTTCTACAATACCAAAAAACACGTAAATCCAACGCCCGTGCAATACTCCCAGATGAGTTTTTATTGAAGTACGGATCATCCGTTCGTTACCTAACAAATGCACTAAACAGAGAAATCCAACGCCCGTAAAATACTCCCAGATGGTTCTTTTTTCCTTTGACGGATCATCCCAGAGTGCAGTATTGCTTGATCGTTATTATTTTTCTGCAGTCGTTGTCTTAGGGAGCCGCCTGTGGAAACTTTCATTAAAGCTCTTAACAGATCGTTCTCATAGCTTCTAGGCGGCCCCAAAATTGTGAAAACAAGGGGAGCTAGGTTTTGAACTTGAAATCCTTGGAATAGTTAACTCTCTAAGGTAAGAGCATCTCATTCCCGACATTTGTAGAGGTTTATATATCTTGTGGAGAGGAAGATGTAGTGTAGATAGAATGTGCATGGGAGAGGGTTGAAGCCCGGAGATTGGCGCCTCTTTAAAATTGTGATTCACTTTTGACACCTCGTCCACCGTCAGAGACTCAGATGGACCCACATGTCATAGACACATCACCAAAACCAACGAATTGAGTGTCATCGGGCTAATTTAATTTTCCGCTGAAGCCCTCACCTTCTAGATCTCAGAACAGATCTTGTATCCCTCCCTCTCTAGAGGAGAGAATCCCCTCTCTAGATCTAGAGGAGAGGACCGTACATTCTTTCGTGATTTTAATAAAATCATTTTATAGTATTTAACTTAGGTTCTCTTGTTAAAGTTCTATCTAAATAATTGACATTTCGATTTGATTTTCTGCTTCGTGTTCAAGATGGAAAGGGCATGGATGTACAATGCCCCAAGAAATAAGAGTGTATTCCTCAAAGAGCTCAAACTTTTATTACAACCGTATGAGGATGCCTGGACTAAGAAGGAAACGAAATACTTTGTCCATGCAAAGACCTGAAGAACAATGTAGGGTGGGGAGATTTAAGTGTAATCAAAACACACTTGATCATGAGAGGTTTTATAGAGGATTACACATGTTGGTCCAACCATGGCGAAGCAACGACATCGCAAACAACCGATGATGTTGATCCCGATCTCGGATGATCGGCGTCGAGGTGACATCGATGGTTTGGGGAGATGAAGCTCACGGCATGCTCGCTTGCTAGATGATGGTCGATCACGATGTAGAGGAAATGTTGCGCCATGCCGAACCACGTGTTTTAAAGGAGATGACAGTTTAGATAATGTCGATCGTTACACAAAGCAAATAATGATCTCGTTATATGAGGAATCCAAGGGTTGTCCTCCGAGTTTACGGTGTTGCATACGGTGCGATGCTTCTACGGTTGAAGGCTAGCAATGGATGGTCGGACAAGAGTTTCACCGATCTGTTGAGGCTCTTGGCGTAAATATTCGAAGGCTAATGGATTGCCCACCTTGCCGATGAGCACTTATTTCGCGAAGAAGCTTATCACTCCGATGTCATTGGATGTGCAAAAGATACACGCATGTCCGAACCATCAGATCCTCTTCCGTAAAGATTACACGGACTTGGATCAATGCCCGTGCAAAGGCGAGCCCAGATAAGAAGAATGATGACTCCCACGACGATGATGATTCTTCACTAGCACTACGAAGAATAAGAAGAACAAGAATAGTACTCTCGTAATAACGAAGATGACACTTCTTCGTGCACGGACTAGAAGAAAAGAATCCTGCGTTGGTGATGTGGTACTTGCCGCTTATTGGCCGTTCAAACGCTTGTACTCGAATGAGAGGACTCAACTAATGGGTTGGCATTCGACAAGCGCAGTAAAAGATGGAAAGATTCGACACCCACCGATGGTAGACAATGGAGAAATTTTGATCGCATGTATCCAGATTTCGCAACGAACCCAGAATGTAAGGTTCAGACCGAAAACCGATGGTATGAATCCTTTTGGTGAATGGAATGCCACACATAGCACTTGGCCGAGAGTCCCGTCCATCTACAACCTTCCTCCATGGCTATGTATGAAGAGAAGGTACCTAATGTTGTCCATTCTTATCCAAGGTCCGAGATAGCCCGGAGTAGATATTGATGTGTTTCTAACCATCGATGGAAGATATGGCCATGTTGTGGCACGATGGGGTCCGTGTGGGATCGGCCCAACAACAAAGATTTCACACTAAAAGCCATTATTTTTGTTACCATCGCGATTACCCCGCTCGCTAGCCCTATCGGGTCGATTAAAGGGAAGACACTTGTGTAGTATGCATGGATGAAACGTATCGACGTTCCTTCCATGCTCACGAAGTTAGTGTACATGCGGCACCGCCGCTTTCATGAAAGGTCACAAATACCGCAAGATGGGCAAGTATTTTGACAATACGGTTGAGAAAGGTGTGGCTCCAAAGCGCCATAGCGGAAAAAGTGTTTGAAATGGTCCGAACATCAAGGTGGTTTTGAAGAAGCGGTTGCAGGCCAAAAGAGGGTCGAAGAGGAAGAATACCGATGCGGAGGTTCCTCCGCTCTGTTGTCCTGCTCAAAAGATGTCAATTTTCTACAAGTATTTGCCCTATCGAAGGACTTGGAAATTCGCCATAGCATCGATGCCATGCATGTCATAAAGAATGTCTCGTGAAAGCATGCTAGGTCTCTTGTTGGACATTCAAGACAAGACAAAGGATGGTCTTAAAGCTCAGAAGACTTAGTAGTACTTAAAATCGGAAAGAACTACACCTCAAGAAAGAACACATGGAAAGTATTACCTTCCCCAAGCTACTCTCGACAACCGAGGAGAAAAGATCGCAGTGCAAGTGCTTACGGGGGTCGAGTCCCGTCTCGTTATTCATCCAACATCAAAAACCTAGTATCGATGAAAGATTTAAAGATAAGTGGTATGAAGTCTCACGATCGCCATGTCATGATGACACAAATGCTCCCAATTGCAATCGAGGTATCAACTCAACATTTGTAAAGGTGGCCATCACACGCCGCAGTCATTTCGCAATGCGATTTCACGTAAGGTAATCGATGATGAACAAATGAGCTATCTGCGCAGAACTACATAGTGGAGACTATAAACCAACTTGAGATGTGCTTCCTCCATCATTTTTCGATATCATGCCGCACCTCTTGGTTCACCTTGTCGAGGAGGTAAAGGTATTTGGGACCAAGATTCTTACACGGATGTTTCCATTTGAGAGGTGGATGGGCTTGCTTAAGAGCTTACAACGAATCGTGCTTACCGAGAGGGTTCCATTATTGAGGGCTACAATCTCGAGGAAGTCATTGAGTGTTGCACGGATTACTTCATGCCCACGGAAAGGCCGACAGGTGTGCTGTCCCTCGACATGAGGGAGGTTGACTGTAAAGGGACTAAGGAAAGAAAAGATTCATCGACCATGAGTACAAGAATGTGAACCAAGCACATTTCACCGCCTTGCAACAATAAAGATAGTGGAGCCGACGTGGAGCAACACACAGAAGAGCTTGAAAGAGAAAATCCAGACGCCAAGTTGATTGGATCTGAAGAGAATAAGCGCATGTTTACCACATGGTTCAAGAACCAAAACATACCAGATGGTGAGGACGAAGAAACATAAACATTGAAAATGTTGGCTCATGGCCCATCAAGTCTGGTAACATCATGGCTAGCGTATGACATCAATGGGTACACGTTTTATACCATTCAAAAGGACAAGAAGACGATGGCCCAAAACAAAGTGGTGTTCGGGTAGAAGCCATAGATGCGACAGGAGAAGAACACCTACTATGGAATCATTGAAGAAATTTGGGAACTCGACTATGGAAGGGATATGCAGATCCTCAGATTTCACAAGAATCGGGTCAAACATCCTAATGGTGTGGAGGTGGACAACTATGGGTTCACAATCGCCGACTCAACAAGCTTGGCCACAAACCCACTCGATACTAGCTTCAAGTCTCGCAAGTTTTCTACATAGTGACCCCAAGAATAAGAAAAGGAACATAGTTGTTCCCGAAAAACAAAGGATCGTTGAGTTGACAATGTGCACGCATTTAGGCGTAATACAATCGGTTCGACGACCTACCGCTTTCGGAGATCCGGAGAGGATCAAACTTGTAGAAGAAACCCTCGATATTTCAATGATGCCATATATGCGTGATGATTGCGCTTAAAAGTTGTTAAAGGCAAATAGGGACACGCTGTGTAAAAACTTAATATGTAATAGAACTTCTATTTTTATTGGACTTGAGTAAAATCGCTATGCGTGAAAGTGCGAGGATAGTACGATAGGTAATTCGCTATTAGGCCGGATCATCCTGTAAATTGAAGCCAACAGAGGCCCGAGGAAGCCAAGCACTATTCATCCGCATAATAATCCCAGCGGTTTTTCTCTACCTAACGGAACGTCCCAGATGTGAATCTTAGCTTCGAGGCCACCGTCGTCCGCATTCAAGAGCGTCTTTATCTTTTCCTATACGGATAGTCGGGTCTTCGTATTGTCCGCTCCATCAAGTATTAGGATCGCTAGGTGCTAGCACACCGCTACACAAGATGATCCGATTCGCTTTTCCTCGGTGGCGGACCATCCCGCCACCGAAAGTCGAACAGAGGCATCGATCCGGTCGATGATGTTCCAATAACGGATCATCCAGTATGTTGATCTTAACCTTATCCAAAAGTCTAAAACCCTCTTCAACATTCAGAGAACCGCCAGGAGCTTTAATATCGACCGCACCAAACAACTCCTCTCCACGCCCACGCCGCTTTGCACCGAAGCCCGCTTCGCGTTTTGCGACGCCGTACTCAATCCTCCACCCACCTCGCGCCGCCACACGCCTGTTCGCTTAATTCGCTTTGTCGCCGCGGCAAATCCGAGCCCTCTACCGCTAACGACTCTCCTTCACTTTGTGCGGTGAGATCCACATCCTCTGGTTTCTTTGGACTCCATTCAAATGCATATGAATACGATGCAAGTTCTTGACATTCAACCGCAACTTGCAGATGGCGGGGAAAAGGAAGGAAAAGAAGTTGTTGTCTTGAAATGAGAAGGCTAAGAAGTCCAAGTTATAGAAGGCAGCAGAGCGAATGAGATGGTCGCAGATGCTAACATGGCTCAGCATGCGGGCGTGGCCGCCATTGCAGATTAGAGACACAGAGAGTCAAGCAGCAGAGGGGTCGAGAGGAGGGGGGGCACTCAATTCACAGAGGGTGGTGCGGCACCTCCTCGTCGCTCTAGCCGCAGGCGCACTCGTGGTGGTTCGACATCTTCCGAGCACATTGCTAGGCAAAGCGTGCTCGCCCCAACATAGTTCCGCATGAGGAGGAGATTGGCGATGATATCCAAGAGGACGAGGAGTACCATGTGCCACATCCTCGACCTCGAGATAAGACTTAGAGACCTTCGGAACCTCTCATCCCGGAGGGTAAAGAGCCTTCGTTTCTCTGATGTCAATGTCTGGTTTCCGCAAGCCAGAGAATTTGGAGTTCATAGGAGGTTCTGGACGGTTCTTCAACAGAGCTTCCATGTTACGTACAGAGAGCTCGGGGTCCAGTTGAGCATGCACAGGACGCTCAACTTCGCCTCTTTGCAGAGGGCTGCGGGTGGGGTGGACGTTCAGAGACACTTCGACCATTTCGAAGGTCTTACCAGACTGTTGACAGAGTTCGACACGGTAGTGGAAAAGTGGGTCAGAGACTTCTACGCCACAGTTTGGATCGACCTAGAGCACAGATACATTCAGTTCATGCACGACGGAGAACCCCAGAGGGTGTACAGGTCCACTTTGCTTGAGTTGTTTGGTTTTGAGGAGGAGCCTCGAACTTTGCATCGTGGTGTACGAGACAAAGACACCGCCTCGTCGTGCTAAGGCGGAGGGTGTTTCCGACAGATGACCGATTCGCTTGCTCCAAAGAAATTGCCTCGTTGATCCCTTCGCCATCCGCACCGCCTCACTCTGAGGCAAAGGCGGTCCACATGGCTTTGAGGAAGTCATCATGTCGAGGATTGGGAATGCCGAGACGATCACTAGTTTGCAAAGAATGGCTACTTTATTCGATCCTATCTCACGAGCCGCTCGACATTCTCGACTTTATCATCCGTGAGATTGAAGATGCTATTGCAGATGCTATGAGTTTGGCGGACAACAACCATTTGCGCATATAATTTCTTACATATGCAGACCTTCGCTCGAGCACGAGCATCGGAGGAGTACTGGAAGGGCGAGTTAGTCGTCGTCACAAGACATGCCTCCATCTCTTGACGATAGACGCAGAGGACAGCGCTCCATGAGGAGGGCTCAGAGCGATACCGAGGAACCGAGAGAGACCGCTCAAGGGAGGACCGGAGCACTAGCAGAGGCCGAGGAGCATGCTGGGTTGGCGCGGATCATTGATATTGACTGGGATGACGACGACGAGGAGGAGGAAGACCCTGAGTACTTTCCACCAGTCCGAGCCCACGACAACATGTGTAGAGCTTTGGTCTCCGGCCAATCACTTTCTGCGATTGCTTTGTTGATGTGGATGAAAGGGAAAGAGGAAGAGAAAGAAGTCAGGCACTATACATTTGCGATCGGTAGACCGCGAGAGGAACCAATTTGGTTGTGTGTAGAGATGAATTGATTGTAGCATGGAACCAAAAAGTGATTATGCCACTGCCTATAGCAGGTTGTCTGTCATAGGTGAACATGGCATAATCACTTTTTGGTTCCCGACATAATCAATTCTCTACACACAACGATTTTTTTCTTCCTGTATGCACCGATCGCAAATGTATAGATGTTTCTTCTCTTTCCTCTTTCCTTTCATCCACATCAATAAATAGGTGACATGGCAAGTCTTATAGACAGCTGATGTCAACCTATTGTACATGCTCTAAGGTGATATGGGTTTTTAGGGTCCGAGGGTGGACCCTGTTAGTGCGACAGAGACAACTCCCGGAGACCCCCAAGCCCATGACCCATAGCCTGCTCCTACGACATCACCGCTAGCCCATCAGTCCGATGGTGACGAGAGTAGACCATTTCAATATCATGACCTCCACGAGCTGCCGGCGACTCTGTTGCAGAGCGCGAGGCTGATCCAGCTCCGGCTCCGATCTTTGGGCATTCCTCACCGAGAACGCATTTTACACGTGAGTCTTGAGTTGATTTTAGTGGTGTTAGCTCTTGTCGGATCTTCATGTACGTAAGGACGAGTTATCCGAATGTTGCGCCACTCGTAGTTGTTCCTTTCGTGTAATCGATCGATCCATGTGAAATGTAGCGCCGCCGAACGATGTGAACATTTAGGACCGTGCGGTGATTAATTACTTCAACACTAGATCTGCATCAACGGTATGGCCATTTTACGTTGCACTCTTTCGCCAGGAGTTCGGACGCAAGATAACTTCAAGGCTTATTGCCGTAGGATGGTCCCAGATACATTTATTTGCACATACCGGATCATCCCGATTTGCGCCCCGTTGTACCCCAAGGCGAAAGTTGTGCGATAGGAGATGATCCGTGAGTTATCCTAACCTTGGCGGATCGTCCTGGCTCGTGGCATCGGCTCCGTGCTTGAGGGAGCACCTAGCTAGACAACATGTGTAGAGCTTTGGTCTCCTACCAATCACTTCACCGTGATTGCTTTGTTGATGTGGATGAAAGGGAAAGAGGAAAGAGAAAGAAGTCGTCTATACATTTGCAATGATCAGTAGCACGGGAACCAAGCCGTTGTGTGTAGAGATGAATTGATTGTAGCACGGGAACCAAAAAAGTGATTGTCTGCACCACTGTATAAGGTTGTCTATAGGTGACATGGCAATTTGCTATAGACAGACAGTAACTGTCTATGGCCATAGCCTACTCCTACGACATATTTACATAGACAGGAGAATCCTGTACTTGCTTTTCTACCGACGGGACGATCCCATGTGCACATATTTACATAGACAGGAGAATCCTCAGATTTGCTTTTCTACCTACAGGACGATCTGGTATGCTAGACGCGAGGCGCCCCGCCTTCCGGTGGTTATATTAACCAATCTGGGAGCAGCTTCGGTTCACAACTTCCCCAAGCCATTCCTATTCTCTCCTCGTCGGCAATGTTCGCCTCCTCATCCTCATCCTCCTCCGCTATGTCGGCGCAGACATGAGTCCGCCAGAAGCGCCGCGACTCGGCTGCTGCTGCCCGTCGGCCCGATCGTCTCAAGTCCTGGTCAACCGGGTCCCCGATTATGGGCAGAGGAGGAGGAGGAGGCTATCCGCGCGAAGGGCGGGCTGTGGCGGCAGAAGCGGCAGGGCGACAGCTGAAGCGGCGGCGGAGGCAAGCAAACACCACGAGAAGCCGGGCGAGGAGGAGGAGGACAAGGAGGAGGAGGAGGAGGAGGAGCCGAAGTTGGCGGCGGGGAGCGACGACGACGGCGTTAGCGAGGAGGACGCCGGCGACTACATCCCGTCTTGTACCGCTTGGACACCTCCTCCTCCTCCGCCCTCCTCCGCGACGTCTTGCTCTCGCTTGGACGAAGACGATTGATGACGATGACGATTTCTGGATGTAGATAAAGTAGTTTAGATAGGTATGTAGTTGGCGCATAATTCTGATGTAGTACTGGCGCCCCTTTTGGATTTACATTTTGTTAATGTTATGTGTATTGCATTGTTCCCATGGTAATAGAATTGAAATTTCAGAAAATGACACTCGAATTCTCCCGTCAATTCGCGGTCTCCCCAAACGAGACCTCTCTCAGTAGTACAAAGCGGAAGATCCCAGTAATAGAATTGAAATTTCAGAAATGCGACCTCTCCCAGTAGTACAAAGCGGAAGATCCTGTCTAGTCAAATCTTTAAGTGGCAAAAATGGACAAAAAAGCCTTCGAAATGCGACCTCTCCCAGTAGTACAAAGAGGATGATCCTGTCATTGTTATGTATGGATTTGTGCTGAACAGTGATGTGATTGATAGAATGTATGCATTTATTAATATTATAATATAATTAACATAACATTATTAAAAAGATTCTCAACATTTGCACAAAGTGACGCCTTAAGAAACCGCTTTGTACAAATAAGCACTTGTGCAAAGTGTTCTAAGCCGTCACTGCACATGCATTTTCACAGGCGGACGTCTTAAGAACCCGCCTGCACAAGTGCTTATTTGTACAGGCGGTTTCTTAAGGCGTCCGCCTGTGCAAATGTATTTTACAGGCGGCTGGTAGAAACGCCTGTGAAAAGTTAGCGATTTCCACAGACCTTCGCGTACAGGCGGGAGCAAAAACGCCTGAGAAGATGGGTTATCACCCGCCTGTGAAAAGCATTTCTGTAGTAGTGGCTCCGCCATGTGAAATAGCTTGCCGACGGTGAGCCTTGTCGTAATCTCCAGGTCTTCGGTGAGGCGCCGGTCGTGGACGCTGAACTTGAAGACCTTGATCATGGCCTCGTCGGAGACACTTGGGATCAGGTTCCTAGTGCGGATGAACCATCGTATGAAGTCGCAAAGAGGTTCATTTTTCCCCTGGATAACCCGATCCAGGTCTTTCTCCCTTTCAGGCCGCTCGTAGCAGCTCTGGAAGTTGGATCGGAGGGCGCCCTGAATTTGGCGCCACGAGCGGAAGGTACCGGGCTTCTGGTTGAAAAGCCAGGTGCGGGCAGCACCGTCCAGCACGGTAGGGAGGTAATTGGTCATCACGTACTCGTCTCCCCCCGTGGCCAAGATAGCGGTTGTGTAGATCGATAGGAACTCATCGGGGTTTTTGGTTCCGTCGAACCGCTCGATCAAAGCAGGCTTGAAATGAGCCGGCCAGCGCACCCGCCGAAGGTCATCAGAGTACGCCACGCAGCCGTAAGTTGGAACAGGGCGCGCCTTGGGAGATGTTCACCGCTGCCGGAGTCGGATCTGTAGTCACCTCGGCGGCCCGACCTACGACAACGCCGGTCGTGGCGATGGGCCCGGGCGTCGCCTGGGAGGTACGCAGCGCTGGACTGGACTGGCGCTTTGGGGAACGTCTGGGACAGTTCGACATGCCGCCGCTAGAGCAGAGTCGCCAGATGCGGCCGTTGCCGCACTCCATCCGGAGTCGAACTCGGGGAGCGACGGCGAGGCGGCGTACGGGACAGGTCTCGGGATTGCCGGTGCGCGGGAGACCAGCGAGGACGCTGGCGCCTGCGCGAGGAGCTACCATCGCTCTTCAAGGACCGAGACCCAGAGGGACGGCCTTGGTGCTGCGACGGCACGGCTTCGGTAGCGGCTTTGTCGAGCTCGTCTGCAAGAGCTCGGCCGAAGAGTCCCGACCTCGCACGAGCAGGGTCGGTCATGACACGTGCAATCGCACGGAGGCGCTCGCTCGAGTGAGGGAGCTTGGAGCGGCCTGACGACGTTCCAATCTTCTTGCGTTCCTCTCGCCGGAGGGCAGTTATGGCCTAGTTGATGGCGACCTGGGCCATCCGGCGAGCGTCTTCAGGGGTCTTCGGACTGCGCTGCCCCTTCTCCCCGCCCGCATCATGACTCGCAGCCATGAGAACGAGCTGATCACGCAACGGCGGAGAGGGGGAGAACAGGGATGTGGAGCTTTCATGCTCGGGAACCGCATTAGAACTCGAGCTCGCGGAATGTGCTGCTGCGGAGGACGCCATACCTCGAAAATCTTGAACTTCTTCCGAATGAGCGAAGCTTTCGTGCCCCACTGTGGGCGCCAGCTGTCGACGATCGGGATCGCCTGACCGCAGATATGAAACGGGGTTAGTGTAAACAGGGGACTCAAAAAGTGCTGCGCTCAACGATGGATCGGACGTAGGTCGGGGCGAGGCGTCAACGAGCAAGAGACAGCGGATTATACTGGTTCGAGCCTTGCGAAGGTAACAACCCTACTCCAGTCTTCTCCTGAGGCAGAGGAATTCACTATCCTGAGTACAAAGAGTATATTACAGCTCAAGTTTGAGCGTCTTTGGTGTGTCTAATGGCCTATTGTCGGTGTGCTGATGTCGTTGTCATTCTGCTTCAAGGGATTTTATACTCCTCCTAGCTGTTACCAGAAACGGCCAGGAGAGATTCTTGGGGTAGTGCATGGCGTGCATTGAAGACGTGCTGCAACCGTCCCGGATCTGGCGCCCACGTCCGCCTTAACCCCGGGGTTCTCGGTCTAGGTAACCGCCGAGTAAACACACACCTTCGAGCCTAGGTCGAGGTCGTGCCGGGATTGGACCCCCACTCTCCAAGCTCGAGGTCGTGCGGGGATAGGCACAGCTCTCGTCGGTGGTCGGCCTCACGCCGCCACCGAGCTAGGGACCTCACGACCGCGTTGACTGGCGAGGTTCCTCAGTCTCCGACACGGAGGATTGTTACCAGATAATTCTCTGAAGGAAACGGCAGAAGTTCTGCCATGCATTAAGGTAAAGAGTCAGAAATGCGACATAGACGGTCGTTACAGATACAAATCGTAAATAGATTTAATGACCCATAAGATTCTAGTGTGAACGCTTTTCATAAATAGATTTAATGACCCATAAGATTCATTAGCATATTTCAGTTTCATATATATTATTTATTTTATTTTTGTGGTAGACCTCTTCTCCCTGTATAGAGAGGTAGGATCCGTCTTTTATACACTATATCACACTAAACAATATAGTCGAAGAAACATTGTCTAGACTACATATTATGTTCTTTTACTTTTATTCATGAGTCAGAGACTCAAGAGTGATTGATACTACAAGGCGCGCCCCTCCCTGCTATTTATTAATTTCTCTTGCTTTGTCAGTTACTCAGTCTTATCCGCTGGCCGCTGCAATATTTTAAAAGGAAAAAAAAGAGATAAACTTATCCACTACGGATGCATCATATGTATACATAGGAGATTCCGTCTCAGAAAGCAACTACTGGAGTGGAAGATAATTTTGAAGGCGGCACGAACAGAAACAAAACGTGTGCGTAGGAGTATCCGAGTATGTATGTCTTTCTCCTACGAGTATGTATGTCTTTCTTCCCTATTATAGTATGAGTATAGTGGCAGATGTAGAGATTGAGTAGTGCATGTGCACAAATGCAGATGTAGCCCTAGGTAATATATATCTATGTGATGAGATATGCTTTCTCCCTTGAAGAGCTTCAGATTCTAATTTCATCTAAGATCTGAAACTTGTAGACTAAAATAAAATGGATTAAGTTTATATTTTTTATCTAAAATGTAAAAATGATGATCCATCTGAACATTTTTAATATATTCACAGCTCCAGCTCTACGGATCTAGTGAAGTTAGGAATACTCAGCTTCATCAGATCCACATATCTGATAGAACTAAAGCTCTACCAAACACACCCTTTTATCGCATGTCTTAAAAATACTAGTAGAAAGCATGTAATACATGCAAGGATCCACCACCTCATCTCCCACCACCACTTGCATCACAGGGATGGTAACCCACAGAGGACAACCGGAGGGCCGGCAAACCCTACGAGCCGTCAATGGAGAAGCCATAAAAATTCTTCGACACTGTCATGGACTCATGGCTATGTTACGAGTTCGAGAAGACGGGTTCGGGGAAGAAGAAATCGCAGGGCGGAGAGGAATCAACGGAGGCCGGCACAAACGCATCGGACGGTCAAGATCTTAGACAACAGAGCGATGGATGACGCGGGGCGGGACACTGCGAAGAGAGTTTGGACACTCGTTTCAAGAAAAGAGAGTTTGGACTTTGACAGTACAGAAACGACCAGGAGAGGAATTCGTAGTTGCGTGCCACTAGGGTGCAATCGGTTCGGATTCGGTCGGATATCGCTGTTTTCATATCCTAAACCATACTTTTTGTCGGATTCGAAATCGGATTCAGATAGTACCGGATACGAATACGGTACGGATAATATCGGTCGCGGATTCGAATCGAATACGGAACGGAATCGAATAATTTTTATCGGATAACTGCAAATAAGTACTCTAGCTTCACCACCATATATGAGCAGTACATAAACTATATATACATAAACTTCATGTGGTTCTTATGTATGTATTGTTTCTCTATACCCTTCATGTTACGTGCAGAGGCAGAAACCATGCACTCGTAGCTTTATGTACTGCTTCACCGTACCAAGTAATAAATCTGCCCCCATGCTACGCTAAAACTATGCACTCGTAGCTTTGTATAGAAATGGCAGAGTTGCCCTTGGAAACTCCAGACGTGGCGGCTTGTGCCAGAGATCTGTGAGGGTGGTGAAATCGTTTCATAGGCTTCAGGACAGGAATTTAATGCGACGGTAAGCCTACTACTCACTGTCGGGCTGGGGTCCCCACCGGAGGAAAAAGAGGAGAACTTGCAGGGGCCCACACAGCAGCTGTAGGCTGCACGCGTACGCATGTCCTGCTCGCGAGCGCGTCACCCGAGAGCCGAGACGGTGGTGGCCTGAGACCGGAGGTTCGGATATCCGAACAAAATAAAACCGAATATATCCGAAAAAATATTCGAAATATTCCGATCCGACGGATAGTTATCTACCGAATTCGAAACCGAATCCGAAATAAAGTATCCGAAACCGAATTCGAATCCGAAAAATATCCGAAAAAATTATCCGAATCCGATGCGAACACCTCCGGTCGGTCGGAAAATATCCGATCCGATTGCACCCCTACGTGCCACTAGTGTCTCGCTAGGTTTTAAAAACCGAAATTTAAAAATCGGTTTGAAATTTGTGGTATGAAAACCGTAAAAATCGTTCAAAAAACATCAGAAACCAAGGGTTAAGAAATAAAAAAAATTCCAAAAAAATCGAAAACCGTTTGGTTTTTAACGAAAACCGCGGTTTTTCGCGGAAAACCGTGGTTTTTCGAGGAAAACCAAAACCGAGCCAACCAATTGAATGTTATTTAAAAACGGTTTTGAGCGGTTTTCAAACATATAAATTTTTTCAAAATTTTTTTTTTTAATTAGACCGGTTTATTGAGCGGTTTTGGATCTCGAATTGCAGTGGTAAGGTCGAAAACTACGGTTTTTGAACGGTTTTCACTAGTTTTGTGAACCTTGGTCTCTGGCTTGGCCCGCCCATGCCGCTGCCAACTCTTTTCTGTTCTAATCTTAAAAAATTATTCTTATCAGAACTAGCCTTTATGTGTTTTTTTACGGCTTGTAAATCCTGTGTACGGAGAGCACGAAAAATATAAATCTTGCGTACGGGGAGTGTGGAAAAAACCACAAGGCAACACATGAAGATTCCTGCGGATGATGCATCGTTCCGCTGCAGAAAACTGAATACCACGTCACCACATTGTAGAAAAAATGAATCCCCCACCTTCACTTATGTAAATGCCGCGTTCTATCAGCGGAATTCCACGGCAGTGTATTTTTTTTAAGAAAATATCGTGCTACAGTACTAGATACGCGCAATCCCGCGATCCAGCATCGTGGGATTTTCTCCCCTGACACTAGGAGAGACTATTTTCATTTTTTTTAAAAGCTATTTTTTACATTAAAAAGGAATAAAAAGCTAAATATGCTAGCATTTCTGCCACCGCTCCTGCGCGGTGGAACTCTGAAGGCCGACATCCCAACGCCAAGCACTCGGGGGGAGGCCGCTGAGCCGCTGAGCAAGCCGAGATAAGGGTATCCGTAGTAGTATCTAATCAGCTATCTATAAAAAATTCATATCAGTATTTATCCTATGTGATAAGTAATTAAATAAAGAAAGAGAGCGTTGCTATCTATAGACCTGTAGATTGTCTATTAATTAAATAAAGAAAGAGAGAGAGAGCACTCTATTAATTAAAAATAGCTATAGACATCTATATAGATTCACCATTGTAAGGGTTTACTATATCATGGTATATAGATGGCATGGATCTTACTATAGAGATTAATTATCTTTAACCATTGCGGATGCCTTAGAGCATCTCCAAGAGGAGCCCTAAATAGGTTGCTAATTGTAATTATAGGGCTTTGATGGAAAAAAAAACACTCCAACAGAGATTGTATTTTGAGAAAAATTGTCAAAATAGGTTTAGGACTCAGAGCCCTGTTGCTATATTTAGCAACGTTCCTCCGGCCCATCGATGGAGCTCTTCAATGAGGCGCCGCATCAGCAGTTGCGGTGCCCTCAAGATCCAGACCTCAACTACCCTTCCATCACCGCAGTGCGACTGGGCCCGACGGCACGACGATGCGGCGTAGGGTCAAGAATGTCAGTCGCGGCACGCATACACGCCGCCATCGTCAAGAACCCGGCGTCAGGTGACGGTGACCTCGACGCCGGCGTCGGGAGCGTGGGCAGAGAAGGAGTTCTGTAAGCTTCACGGTGAGGGACGCCATGGCGCCATGACTACGTTCGGCGCCATTGTTTAGTCCGACGGAACCATCGATGAGGAGTCCTCTCGTCGTAAAGACGCAGGATGAATGAAGGATTGGAGATTTAGGGTCCAATTACTGGAGTCAATAGTTATCTTGGGTCCTAATTTTTTTAGTTTATACCCTATTTTGAGGTATAGGACTCTATTTTAAGGCTTGACTATTAGAGATGCTCTTAAGATATAACAGACTCGTACCTTCCTGGAAACCCAGAAATAATTAACAAAGGAGCGCAATAGCACCCGCCTCAACCCCCCACCCCTTTTGAGTTTTTGGTATTTTTGTCTTTAGATCTTTTATTTTACAACTTTGGCCTCATCGTATGTCATCTATCACGATATCAAACCGTAGATAATAAAAGAATCGGATAAGCAATTTCGTTTGTTCCAATGGAGGCCGAACATGCAAAAAGAATTGAGCCAATTGGGCCAGAAAAAAATTGCTTCCTCCTTAAAAATTCACTCGCTCGCTCACATTGTGTCTCTCTCTTCCTCATTTGTTCATTCTCCAGAGTTGCAGACAAACGCCTCCCCATTTCTCCCGTCGAAGAATCAAGAACCAGCCGCACAGTCCAGGGCCGAAGAATAGGAGGAGAATGCTGGAGGGGAAGGCGCTGGTGGAGGACACGGACATGCCGGCGAGGATGCAGGCGGCGGCGACGTCGGCCGCCTCCCGCGCGCTCGACCTGTTCGACGTCGCCGACTGCCGCGCCATCGCCGGCCACATCAAGACGGCACGTCCTCCTCTCCCCGACTCTCTCTCTCTCTCTCTCCCCCCCGTCCATCTCTTTATCAATTGCTCTCGCTGTTCTTGATGTTCAAAGGTGTACATCAGGAAGATTTGGTCTTGATTTAGCCCTTGGGACACATGTGTGCGTGCGTGTGCGATCAACGTTTTTCTGCAGGAGTTCGACAAGCGGTACGGGGTGGGGTGGCAGTGCGTGGTGGGCGCCAACTTCGGCTGCTTCTTCACCCACACCAGCGGCTCCTTCATCTACTTCTCCCTCGAGCGCCTCTCCTTCCTCCTCTTCAAGGCCGCGGCCGCCGTCGCCGCTTCTTAATCCATCGGAGACAGCCCCATCTGCTCGTCGGAGAGCCATTCCCCGGCAAAGATGGATTCGGCCTCGAGCCGTAGGAGGCGTCCTTCAGAAATTACTATACCTGTATGCTCCCTCAAATGTGTATACTAATTTGTATATGGACCATGTTCGCCCAATTGTGGAATAATCTTGCCCCCTTGATGCTGTTCTTGTTCTTCGCTTTCCATCAGCTTCTGCATGTGAATGTCCCAAATTTGGTTCTATCCCTGCATCTTGTTCAGCATTAATTCTGCCTAAAATCAGGAAATATCCATAGATGATGTGTCCAAGATTTTTGTTCCAGTGCATTCAGCGTAGATGTTTGGATGGTTATGACGTGCGAGCTGCGAGAAGACTCTTTTCCTGGCCCTTTTTCCACTGGAGTGACAAATGGACCCGATAATGGGGGTCCTTTCTCTTTCCGTTGGTTTGATGATTGAGGGGTCCTATTAAATCTGGTGAAAACGAAAGGAGAACGCCTGCGCCATGACCGTGAAAACGAAAGCATCAGCCTTTCGGTTTCTGAATGATTAATGACGGTCTCGTATATCCGAGATCTAACAAAGCAAAAATTGCTCAGCTTACATCTGTATCATTTCTCATCAGAAATATTACATATCTAAGTTTGGCACTAAATCCTCACAAACACACTGAACTGAAGTATACAATTCTACATATACAGCAAAGGAAGCAAAGTATTGCAAGAAGCAAAGAATTAGAGATAGGTGCTTAGAATTTGTATGCTTTGATGAATTGATTTAAACATTTAACCATTGTACATTTAGAGTGAATATTATTATTTAGATAAGGCTAGTGCTCTTTGGAAATAAATTTTTTATCGCAAATTGAGTTTCTATTGCATCGCACAGGCACATGGCTAGTTTAGATAAAATTCAACACTACTAATTGGTTAATTTCAGAAGAAGGCTAACTTCTGTCGGAGCGGAGCGGAGGCCCGTCGCCGGGAGGCTTGGGCCTTAATTCTTGACCTAGGTCACCGCCTATATATATTCATCTTGTAAGCCGTCGCAAGCTCTCTCCGACGATTATGTAAACACTCTCGAAATAGTGAAGTTTTGCCGGCCGGCGCCCGTGGTTTTTTACCCTTCTCATTGGAGGGGTTTTTCCACGTTAAATTCTTGTGTCTAGATCTGTTTTTGGTTTTGATCTATTTCGTTTCTTAGTTGCGTGTCGATTTGCTAACAATAACCACTATCTAACATTTATTCATGCTTTCATATTTGTGTAACTTTTAAAAAGAAAAACATATATGCACATCTCTTGTAGTACCTTTCTGGTAATTCCAAGTTCTAACCATGTCATATCATCATATAACGGGTTTGCTGCACTTTAATACCAACACACAAAAGGGATGAAACAATCAGTTCAGAAATAGGATTACAAGGTGGCTGTAACAATTCCCAACAATGCTGCAAGTAGGATATCTTATTCTTTTTTCTTTCTAGAACACAAGTACGTTACCCGATATTTACTTCTGCCATTTATTTACTATAAGCGCATATTTACTGTTAACTAGGAGTATATACCAATAAATTTACGATGTATCTGCGACGAAGTCCTGGATGACGGTGCGGACGGCGACCGGGATCCTCACGGAATGAACTCCACCATCCGACCACGTCAAGCTCCCGAACGTGTAGCCACCCTGCACCCTCTGCCTCGCCGTGAACGTCACCCTGAACGTCGCGCTTCTGCTGCCACCTCTGGTGAAGCTGATCACCGAGGGCTCCACGGACACGGCCAGCCCCGCCGGAGCCTCGACCGCCGCCCGGTAGGTCGCTTTCGCCGGCCCGACGTTCGTGACGGTGCGCCGGACCGTGACGGTGTCCTTGAGGTCCGGCACGGCGATGGACGGGAGGTTGAGCTGGTACAGCTGCTGCCCCATGTAGTAGGACTCGCAGTTGTCGGATGACGATCCAAGCGTGCAGTTGAAGAACCTGGTGTACTCTCTTGGGTCGACGTCGTAGACCAGGCCGGGGTCGACGACCCTGTCCGGGTCCATGTGGCCGCCGCCGAAGTCGAAGGGGTCGGCGAGCTTCCTCGGGACTGCCTCTGCCTGTATCGGCATGCCGAAACGATCTGTCACCGACGCTGCAACCAGCACCAAGAAGGCAAGAGGCGATCAAGTTAGTTAGGCTTAGGTTGCATGCGTTGGATACTGTGATTGATTTAGCAATCCGTGCCTGTGGTGACGATGGCGGACTTGATCATGGCAGGCGACCAGTCGGGGTGAACCGACTTGAGCAGCGCGGCGACCGCGGAGACGTGAGGGCACGCCATTGATGTGCCGGACATGAACACGTACGAATTGCCCCGGCTGCCAAGATGCTGACTCCGGGCGCAGCTACGTCAGGCTGTTCAGGCACAGACAAGGCAAAAATTTCTCATTGCTCATGCTTTCTCTCGTTGCCGTTCAGGCACAGACAAGGCTGTCCAGGCTGTTCACGTGCCTTTTCTTACGTGGATGGTTCTTAATTTCTCATTGCTGAACGTCTAGCTAGCACTTGTTTCATGCATGCATGGCAAGAAGATTTTTTTAAGCTCTTCTATGGAACACTAAATTCAATATAGACAGTTTATTCTTTTCGATTCATTAGATCGGATTAGCTAGTATTTATTTATATATATTTTTCTCATAATATAGTAATATAGTAAGAATACTTTTAACAAATCAATTGCTATATCTAATTTCTATTACCCACTATATGGTACTGGTATAATGGATAGTAAAATTTCACTTAAAAGCTAGCTTGCATGGCAAGAAGTTGATGATACCTTCAGAATGCCGGGGAACGCGGCGCTTGGGCCCCTCGACGAGAACGCAGCGACCCTAGGTGACAGCACTCCGTTTCCGACTACGCTAACGGCCTTCGATACCTTCACCACCGGCGCCCTGGCATAATAATCAAGGAGAAGCATTTGAGGACTACGTACAGAACTGAAGCTTCTTTTGATAGTATTGCATACTGACGAGATATATATATATATATATATCTGTCCAGGAGATTCTGTACCTTGTGCTGCTCGCATAGGAGGAGATTCTGTGTGCGATCTCGAAGTCCACCAGCACGCAGGGCATGATGCCCTCGCACACTTTCTGGTTCTCGAGGATGTTGACGGGGTACTGCGCAAAGATTAGGCCCTTGGCGCCCACCGCGACGACACGGCTAACTACGTCGGCAAATGCTAGCCGAGGCGGCGAGGTGGCTGCCTCCGATGGTGCAGAGCACAGCACGACCTTGCCCTTGCCCTTGCCGGTGATGTTGATCGAAGCCAGCGACTCCGCGTCGCAGCTGCGTTAAGTGTTTGCCGTACGTTGCGTGTTCAGGATCAAGATTAACTCAGTGAAGTACATATCAAATTCGATATTTACCTATCCCCGTTAACAAGCGCGTGAAAGTCGCCGCTGTTCACTGATGCATTGAAGTAAAAGGATTGTCCCTGTGAAAAATCAACACAACGAGTTCGGTCCAATAGATGACAGACATTATCAATGGCAAAATACATAATTGCACATACGTACCACCAGCTTTTCTTTGCTCCCGAGCGATATCACGGTCGGGAAGGACCGATCGATCGTGCTGGCGGCCACCGTTATGACCCACGGCGAGGCGTTCAGTATCGTCTGCGGCGCGGGGCCGTAGTTCCCGCCAGAGAACACGACGGAGATCCCCCTCGCCACGGCGTGCAGTGTCCCGGGGATCTCGTCGGAACCTCCCAGTGACAGCGACAGGATGTCCACGCCGTCCTTTATGGCGTCGTCGATGGCAGCGAGGAGCGCGGCGCCACCGCACTCATTGTTGCCCGGCGGGCCCCAGCACGCCTTGTAGACAGCCAGCCTAGCCCGCGGCGCCCCGCCGCGAGCCACGCCGGCGCCCAGGCCTCCGTAGCTGACGTTCCGGACCTGGCCGCCGGCGATCGTCGAGGCGGTGTGCGTGCCGTGGCCGTGGAAGTCTCTAGGCGACATGTACTCGCCCTTGAGCTTCTCCGCGTCGATGCCGCCGGTGTACCACCGCGCGCCGATGATCTTTCTGTTGCAGCTCGTGGCGTTGAACGCCGCGCCGATCTGGCATGTGCCCCTCCACCGTGCTGGCACAGGACCGTACCCATTGTCGTCAAAGCTTCGTGATTCAGGCCATATGCCTGCATAACATATGCATTATGGATCTATCCATCAGGTGTCTACGACTGTGAACAAAGATCAAACTATTGGAGTTCTCTTTTTTATGGATATACGATGATTTCAGCTATAATCAATGTCATTGCAAACCTGTGTCGACCACCCCGACGACGACATCTTCACCGTACTTCGCTTTTTGGAGGAGACCTGATGATTGGTAGTAGTCAAGGCCAAGAAAGTCCCAGCTCCGAGTTGTGTGCGTTTTGTAATTAGTGTTAGGCTTCACATTGACAACTCCAGATAAACCTATACAAGCTCCAAAGGGAAAAAAAAGTCACCAGATAAGCCTACAGCCAAGCTTCTTAATTTCTTAGTCGCATTTGTCTTGTAGATAAAATGGCTTGTTCTTGCCATGCATGCATCTTTGTTTTGGTTCTTACTTGCAATGGTCTCGGCTTGGGATTCAGTGAGCATTGCCGCGAATCCAGAAAACCCGTGCTTGTAACTGTAAACGATCGACTTCAAGGCTTCATCCTTACTGTTGCATAAAGAATATGAACAAGACGAACAAAATGTGAGCATCATTGCAAAATATATACATATGTTTGTATATGTGAGCAATCACTTCTGCTTCATACATGATAAAGACGTACAAGCTAGTTAATTACAGCTTGAAGGACTACTAGTACGTACCTCCCAATCACGGAGGTAAGTATGTCATGGTGTGACGTGGTGACCACGGATGGGTCATCATGCTTCTTCTCCCCCATATACACAATGTACAGCTGAAATTTTGATTCAAATTTTTTCGAGAAAACAATATCAGAACACGATAATTATAGAAAAAAAGCAAAGTAAAATCTTTTGAAAGAGGAAGATAGCATCTTACTTTGCTCGACGCATTAGCTGAAAGGGGCAACAATAGTACGAGCACCAGTAGCAGAGGAGAGGAGAAAGCTGATCTCAAATCCATGTTTGATTTCGAGAGCTAATGTAATGCTCTTAGCAATATATTTGGTGGCCTTGTACGTTCTCGTGTGTATGTACATATATAGCAGCCATGAGCAAACCATGCATGAGGTGCATGCAAGAACACTTCAAAAGAAGACAGTATCTTGTTTCAAACGTAGGTTAAACGTGATGAAGATTGGATTATGTCCATGTAGAAAGCATCATGCTTTTGATTAGGTCCACCACGCTTAAACAACTACCAAACCGGATATAATATTGACGTTTCTGATGTAATGACCTGATCAAATTTTAGTCAGGAAGGAAGCTAGCATTAAGGATTAATTTCTCCAAAGAAGCTTCTGCTGCTCCTTGGATGTAAAAAGAGAGAGGCCGCTTGGACAAAATCACGTAACGGAGTTGACAAATGTTAAGTGAATTTGACAAAGTTTGGTAGTTCTTTTGACAAATTGGACTGTTTTACTGATAAAGATTGATTTGGCTCCGCCGGCATTAAGGATTGCTTTTAAGAATCTTCTGCTCCTCCTTGGGCATAAAAGAGGCTTGGACAAAATCACGTAATGAAGTTGACAAATTAATGTGAAGGGAAGTTTACCAAGTATGGTAGCCTTTATGACAATTTGAAATGTTTCGCCAACAAAGATTGAAATGTTCCATAGACAAATTTATAACTATTGCCGCACTCTTAATTTTAACCGAGAAATTGCAGTGTGGACAGTTTTCTAGGGGGGGTCATTCAAGCTGTTTAAAGAGTAAATAGCAGCAAATTATCTTTAGATCTTTGAACTTAAAAATTAACTTGTGAGGTCCCTAAAATTGTAATATAGTGCTACTTTAGTCCCAAACTTGCAATTTATGAGACTTAGGTGATTAAATCGTAGTAATAATGTTCATCATTCTGCAGACAACAATTTGAAGGTACATTTAATGACTTTTATTAGCTAAAAGTGATGGAATTAATGCCATTTAGTAGATGTGTTCAACTAATATCAGTCGTTTAGGTCGATGATCAATGTGACAATTTTATGTCACATAATAATCAACACGATAGTCATACGTTTATTTCAGCGTAACATCTGCATTTTAGTCAACTTAGAAACTTCTTAGTCAACTTAGAAAATTCGAAATATCAACTTAGAAAATTCGAAATGACCTATGTGACATGGTTTTGCAAGTTAGGGACCTACCAGATTAAATTTAATGAAACCTCAGGTACTTCACCATAAGTTTAGGGGCTCATATTGCACTTTACTCATATTTAAACTTATCCAAAAAAACTTTTTCTATGATAATATCTATTCAATTTAATATTTATTATGGTCTTAGGCATTGTAGAACAGGGGCGTGAAGTAGGTAGGTATACCTCGTACTTAAACAGGAATGAAGAAGAGCCAACTTGCTACCAATTGAAAGTAACCTCCCCTTCCAAGCAAAAATCCAACTTTTCCTCTATATTGTCAACCAAAAATCCAACCTTTTCAAATTTTCGCAACCAAAATTTCCCAATCTAACAATTGAAGTCTATCATCTGAAACATGAAAACCCAAATACTTCGTTGGAATTATGATATACCTGCAACCATAGTTATTAGTAACATGTTTCGTTTGAGTCACAGTGCGGGATTTGGATTCGCGGTTCATCAGATCATTTTTTCTTTCAATTTTCACTACGAACACGAACCCTATACCCTAAACCGATTCGGGTTCGACGGATTCATTTGCGATTCGTAGGGGTTTACATCAAATCCGCTAACTATAAGTCCAACCTCACATTCAAATGACTGTTGCAAGATAATTTCAATCTTATCACTCCGTTTCTCTTCTGGACACTTACCAAACAGAATCTATCCAAGTAGTAAATTACATCTTACATAGTTACAGAATGTAGAAGCAAGGACGCAAATATACAAATTAGTTCTTGCTGACTTGTGTTTTTTGGTGATCAATTTGTGTTCTAGAGAGTAAATTACATCTTACATAGTTACAGAATGTAGAAGCAAGGACGCAAATATACAAATTAGTTCTCGCTGACTTGTGTTCTTGGTGATCAATTTGTGTTCTAGAGTTTTTGTTCTATATATAGGATTTTACTAGATGTAAGTGGAGAAGCAGTGAGGCGACAAACTTTAGACTTGGCCTAGCTAGGACATTTTCAGGTACTGACATGTGTAGGATCAATGTTGATGCAGTCTCCATTACTAGTTTTAACAGTAAACAGTCCTTCCAATTTTTGCTGGGATCTTGTGCTGCTCGGTGGAAGTTTTAGCTGTACTAGTACGAGTACATTTTGAGGTTCTTTTATAGTACTCCATATAGTAGCTTTTTTATTTCAGACTGTATGACACATAACTTTTTTTTCAAGTTTCTTCAGCAATTTGGTAACTGTGGTCCATCTTAAAAATTGACCTTTCTATGCCAATGGTGGTAGTCATTGCTGCCTCTCATTCCAAAAAGGGTAAAACCCATGATGAATGGCTTAATTAACCGTTATATTCTCCCTTAAGGGCATTTACGATGTTGTTTCTTAGATAGTTTCTTAGCATGCCATGTAGGATAAAAAGCTTAGGTGGCAATGAATTAATGTAGAGAGAGAAGGTTAGAGTTTCTTAAACTAGAAATGGTTTCTTCATTAAATGCTTTGGCTAAGAAACCATAAAAAACTGCATTGTGGGTATGGTGGTTTCTTATGCATGCCTAGGGTGATGAAAAAGTAATAGTTAAATATTAAATGATAAAACCATGTTAAGAAACAATGCATTGTTTCTAAACCACCATTTAATACACTCTCTCCTACATGGCATACTTAGAAACCATCTAAGAAACAATGCATTGGAAATGCCCTAACAACTTGGCCTAAAGACCTCGTTGTTTGAGAGAGTATGTAGTACTAAGAGAGGGTGATAGGCCAGTTTGGAAATGCTCTAACAACTTGGCCTAAAGACTTCGGGCATGTTTGGATCCTTGAGCTAATTGTTAGCTGGCTAAAAATTAGTCATAGTCCATCCAAACAGGAAGAGCTAATTTTTATCCAACCTCTGAGCTAACAATTAGCCCATTAGCTAGTGAGAGTGAGCTAACAATTAGCCCATCCAAACAGGAAGACTAATAGGTGGGCTAAGTTTTAGCTGGCTAATAGTAGAGCTAATTTTTAGCCAACTAACAGTTAGTCCAAGGCGATTCCGAAGTTCGTACTCGTTTTGATTCGTCTGTCTGCCTAGGTAACAGTACTAAGTTTGATTGATTAGAGTACATAAGTACAAATTCTGGGGGAATGAAGGGACCTGATTGAGTGAATAAAAGAGACATTCGTCAGCTTATTCCTGACTTTTGCACAAAGATACAGACCAGTTCATTCAGTGTTTTTTTTATCAGATACTCTGGTTGGCTGCTTCTGTCTTACAATGTGTGAAGATTATACTGAACTAAGAACACTGTGATTGCGGTTCTTCACAACACAGCTTGGACCTGAGTCTTTCAGGGGAAATTTTGTACGAGGAGATGGTGGGTCCATAGACGCATTTGGTGGCGTTGTTTATCCACTTCCCAGGCTCCAGCTTAACCACGGCCGGACAGTCTTAAGAGCTACGAGGCATAGCAAAATAGGCTGAATCACGGGATCAGGGAGCACCATGCGCAGATCTGAGAAATCTACTGATCATACACCAAAGCACTGTATCAGTAGCATGAGCGACCTAGTCGCGTCGCCATAGAATGGAAGGAAAGCAACTTCACCAGGTGAGCGAAGAAGATGGACATCTCGGAGGAGTCGCAGCAGCGCCACGGCCGACGTAGATGCTTTACTGGGCCTGAAACATGTGCCGGGCCTGCCACAGCTGATTCCACCGTGAAACTGGGCCGAGTTGGTTACAGGAGGATGTGTCCCGCTCCTGCGTCCGCGAGGAGCAGCTCGTTTAGTACCACATCGCGCAGGCGGAGAGGAGAGGCGGGCGCGAAGGGGCTATAAGAGGACGGGGTGGCCGCCGTTACAACTCATACCTTTCTCGGCCTTTTGGCTAAGATCAAGTGTAGTATCTGTTCTTATCAGTTTAATATCTGATATGTGGGACACCGTCTCACAATGATATTAAATTTATTTTTTGTGGGGAGGGTCCACCACAGTGGCTTGCCGCTGGGGCCCTCGCGCGTCGCTTGGGCGTTGCACTGCAGCCCTTGCCAGGCGCACCCCAACAAGACTTGTCAAAGCGTTAAGGCAAGCCAGACTGAAGGCGGTGACTTTCCTCTTTTGCGTGGACCTGATAGTGTGGGTCAATCCGTTGCCTTGTATTTTTAGTTTACAAACTGCTTATTGCTGTATTTATGTTAATGTAGTACCAATCGACGTGTTGCTTGTTGCACTGGAAAGTGGCCTCGGATTTGCTCACATCGTGGCGTAATCTGTGTGATGTCTTTGCCATCCGCCGGTGGTCACCTGCACCACGGAGGAACCTTAATCCTGGAGATCAGTGGTCTAGCCATCGTCTTCTGCGTTAAACAGCACCGCGGTGGTCGCGCTAGTACAATCTTGCTGGTGACGCTGCCTTTCACCCTCGTACTGGCAATAACGCCGTTCCTCGGAGCAGAGGAGTGCGTACTTGGAATTTGAGTTCCATACCTGTGTAAGCGCTTGTCCGTCGATGCACTTGATGTTAAAAGCTGCACGTTAGCATGGAAGCTTTGGTCCACTGAGCCGGCGGCGACCGTGGGCAACAACGGCACATCGTTGGTGACTGTCGATAACTAGGGGCCGCTATTACCAGCCGCGCAGTTCTGGTAATTCCAAGTTCTAACCATGTCATATCATCATATAACGGGTTTGCTGCACTTTAATACCAACACACAAAAGCGGATTACAAGGTGGCTGTAACAATTCCCAACAATGCTACAAGTAGGATATCTTATTCTTTTTTTCTTTCTAGAACAGAAGTACGTTACCCGATGTTTACCTCTGCCATTTATTTACTATAAGCGCATATTTACTGTTAACTTATATACCAATAAATTTACGATGTATCTGCGACGAAGTCCTGGATGACGGTGCGGACGGCGACCGGGATCCTCACGGAATGAACTCCACCATCCGACCACGTCAAGCTCCCGAACGTGTAGCCACCCTGCACCCTCTGCCTCGCCGTGAACGTCACCCTGAACGTCGCGCTTCTGCTGCCACCTCTGGTGAAGCTGATCACCGAGGGCTCCACGGACACGGCCAGCCCCGCCGGAGCCTCGACCGCCGCCCGGTAAGTCGCTTTCGCCGGCCCGACGTTCGTGACGGTGCGCCGGACCGTGACGGTGTCCTTGAGGTCCGGCACGGCGATGGACGGGAGGTTGAGCTGGTACAGCTGCTGCCCCGTGTAGTAGGACTCGCAGTTGTCGGACGACGATCCAAGCGTGCAGTTGAAGAACCTGGTGTACTCTCTTGGGTCGACGTCGTAGACCAGACCGGGGTCGACGGCGCTGTCCGGGCCCATGTGGCCGCCGCCGAAGTCGAAGGGGTCGGCGAGCTTCCTCGGGACTGCCTCTGCCTGTATCGGCATGCCGAAACGATCTGTCACCGACGCTGCAACCAGCACCAAGAAGGCAAGAGGCGATCGAGTTAGTTAGGCCTAGGTTGCACGCATGCGTTGGATACTGTGATTGATTTAGCAATGCGTGCCTGTGGTGACGATGGCGGACTTGATCATGGCAGGAGACCAGTCGGGGTGAACCGACTTGAGCAGCGCGGCGACCGCGGAGACGTGAGGGCACGCCATTGATGTGCCGGACATGAACACGTACGAATTGCCCCCGGCTGCCAAGATGCTGACTCCGGGCGCAGCTACGTCAGGCTGTTCAGGCACAGACAAGGCAAAAATTTCTCATTGTTCGTGCCTTCTCGTTGCCGTTCAGGCACAGACAAGGCTGTCAAGGCTGTTCACGTGCCTTCTCTGTTTTTGGATGGTTCTTAATTTCTCATTGTTGAACGTCTAGCTAGCACTTGTTTTTCTTTAAAGCTCTTTTATAGTTCGCTAAATTTAAAATAGCCGGTTTATTCGATTTAATAGATCAGATTAGCTAGTATTTATTTATATTTTTTCTCATGTAGTAGCGTAGTAAGAATACATCTAACAAATCAATTGCTATATCTGATTTCTACTGCTGATTATATACTACCAATATAATGGATTGTAAAATTTCACTTAAAAGCTAGCTGCATGGCAAGAAGTTGATGATACCTTCAGAATGCCGGGGAACGCGGCGCTTGGGCCCCTCGACGAGAACGCAGCGACCCTAGGTGACAGCACTCCGTTTCCGACTACGCTAACGGCCTTCGATACCTTCACCACCGGCGCCCTGGCATAATAATCAAGGAGAAGCATTTGAGGACTACGTACAGAACTGATCGAAGCTTCTTTTGATAGTATCATGCATACTGATGATATATATATATAGCTTGTCTGTCCAGGAGAGCGAGCTCTCACCTTGTGCTGCTCACATAGGAGGAGATTCTGTGTGCGATCTCGAAGTCCACCAGCACGCAGGGCATGATGCCCTCGCACACATTCAGGTTCTCGAGGAGGTTGACGGGGTACCGCGCAAAGATTAGGCCCTTGGCGCCCACCGCGACGACACGGCTAACTACGTCGGCAAATGCTAGCCGAGGCGGTGCAGAGCACAGCACGACCGCGCCGGTGATGTTGATCGAAGCCAGCGACTTCGCGTCGCAGCTGCGTTAAGTGTTTGCCGTACGTTGCTTGTTCAGGATCAAGATTAATTCAGTGAAGTACATATCAAATTCGATATTTACCTATCCCCGTTAACAAGCGCGTGAAAGTCGCTGCTGTTCACTGATGCATTGAAGTAAAAGGATTGTCCCTGTGAAAAATCAACACAACGAGTTCGCTCCAATAGATGACATTATCAATGGCAAAATACATAATTGCACATACGTTGCCTAAGTAAGAGTCATCACTAGTTCAAAGATTATACGTACGTACCACCAGCTTTTCTTTGCTCCCGAGCGATATCACGGTCGGGAAGGACCGATCGATCGTGCTGGCGGCCACCGTTATGACCCACGGCACGGCGTTCTGCACCGTCTGCGGCGCGGGGCCGTCGTTCCCGCCAGAGAACACGACGGAGATCCCCCTCGCCACGGCATGCAGCGTCCCGGCGATCTCGTCGGAACCTCCCAGTGACAGCGACAGGATGTCCACGCCGTCCTTTATGGCGTCGTCGATGGCAGCGAGGAGCGCGGCGTCACCGCACTTATTGTTGCCCGGCGGGCCCCAGCACGCCTTGTAGACAGCCAGCCTAGCCCGCGGCGCCCCGCCGCGAGCCACGCCGGCGCCCAGGCCTCCGTAGCTGACGTTCCGGACCTGGCCGCCGGCGATCGTCGAGGCGGTGTGCGTGCCGTGGCCGTTGAAGTCTCTAGGCGACATGTACTCGCCCTTGAGCTTCTCCGCGTCGATGCCGCCGGTGTACCACCGCGCGCCGATGATCTTTCTGTTGCAGCTCGTGGCGTTGAACGCCGCGCCGGTCTGGCATGTGCCCCTCCACCGTGCTGGCACAGGACCGTACCCATTGTCGTCAAAGCTTCGTGATTCAGGCCATATGCCTGCATAACATATGCATTATCTATCCATCAGGTGTCTACGACTATGAACAAAGATCAAACTATTGGAGTTCTCTTTTTTATGGATATATGATGATTTCAGCTATAATCAATCTGATTGCAAACCTGTGTCGACCACCCCGACGACGACATCTTCACCGTACTTCGCTCTTTGGAGGAGACCTGATGATTGGTAGTAGTCAAGGCCAAGAAAGTCCCAGCTCCGAGTTGTGTGTGTTTTGTAATTAGTGTTAGGCTTCACATTGACAACTCCAGATAAACCTACAAGTTCCAAAGGGGGAAAAAAGTCACCAGATAAGCCTACAGCCAAGCTTCTTAATTTCTTACTCGCATTTGTCATGTAGATAAAATGGCTTGTTCTTGCCATGCATCTTTGTTTTGGTTCTTACTTGCAAGGGTCTCGGCTTGGGATTCAGTGAGCATTGCCGCGAATCCAGAAAACCCGTGCTTGTAACTGTAAACGATCGACTTCAAGGCTTCATCCTTACTGTTGCATAAAGAATATGAACAAGACGAACAAAATGTGAGCATCATCGCAAAAAAAAAAAAAAGGATATATATGTGAGCAATCACTTCTGCTTCATACATGATAAAGACGTACAAGTTAATTACAACTTGAAGGACTACTAGAACGTACCTCCCAATCACGGAGGTGAGTATGTCATGGTGTGACGTGGTGACCACGGATGGGTCATCATGCTTCTTCTCCCCCATCTACACAATGTACAGCTGAAATTTTGATGCAAAAGTTTTCGAGAAAACAATATCAGAACACGATAATTATAGAAAAAAAAAAGCAAAGTAAAATCTTTTGAAAGAGGAAGACAGCATCTTACTTTGCTCGACGCATTAGCTGAAAGGGGCAACAATAGTACGAGCACCAGTAGCAGAGGAGAGGGGAAAGCTGATCTCAAATCCATGTTTGATTTCGAGAGCTAATGTAATGCTCTTAGTAATATATTTGGTGGCCTTGTATGTCCTCGTGTGTATGTACATATATAGCAGCCATGAGCAACCAGCCATGAGGTGCATGCAAGAACACTTCAAAAGAAGACATTATCTTGTTTCAAACGTAGGTCATGTATGAGGCAGTGGCAGCTAGGCGGTTTGCTAAGTTCAAACCTTGGCGGGGCCCTCTGCCAAAACCTCATCTTTCTCAGAATAGATCGCTTGGTGATATCAAGGTGCGCGGCCAAGATTCTGGTCAAAGATTTGGTGAGCTTTTTCCGACCAATCCAGTGGCCATGAGCAGTAATTGCTTGTCGCCTGTATCTGTGAGGCTGGTCTCGAGTCTGGATGACCCTTTGGAATTTCCACCGCTGCCAGCGGTTAGGCTTCATGGGCCCGCAATAGGCTTGGCTAAGCCAATGCACGAGCGCGCGATTAAAGGTCATTTAAGCGGATTCAGATTTTCTTCAGAGCTAGGTCGCCTTTTGGCCAACGCAGGTAAACCGTGTGCTAGCCTGTTGTGGTGTCGTTCCAAGTCCACAATACTGGTTAGCTCTTCGGGTTGCGGCGTGCCGGAGACGAACTCTTGCCTTGCCAAGAGAGAATCGCCGGCTATGGAGCGTGGGAGGGCGTTCTTTGCGAGAAGAGGAAGCCGTGGTGGATATAGGGCGAGGCGATCGTAGGTGCAGTCCGCAGGGAAGTTCTTTTGGTTTCGATCAGGGTCTGAGAGGAGGCAGAGTGATAGGCGATGGTGGTGGATCTGGACAGAGGGGAAGCAGAGCATTTGGCAATGGCGGTAGCTCTGGTTTCGGCTATGATGGTCGAGGCGCATGGCATGGGCGTAGTCAGAGAGGTGTTTCGCATTGGCGGGGAACTCATGCTCCGTCTGGCCATCAGTTCGGGTTTCAGGGTTTGCAGCGACTGAATGGGAAGGGGGTTAACAAACTTGAGCAGCATATTGCCGGTAATAATGTTGCTGTTGAAGGGCAGGCTGTTGTCGGCAAGGTGCTTGTAGAGGCTGTCTCTGACGAGATCGTAAACTCTGATAAACAGGGTCTGGACAAGCTGGGATTGAGTCAGGAGATGAATGGTATATCTGGGATGGATGTTGATGGGAGCGTGGAGGATGTGGCTTCATTGGGGGCTGATCAGAGAGGTGGGGTTAAATGTCAGAGGTGTTCGCAAAGAGGTCATGTGGCGGCTGTGTGCACTACTGATATTTATTGTGTTATTTGTGACAGCTTTGATCATGTAAATCATCGATGTCCTGTTCTCAAGCTGCCAAGACCTGTGGCACATGCTGTAGGCTATGCGGTTCACGGCCTGGGCTTCTATCACATTCCTCATCCTCCGTTACCAAAGTCGAAGAAAGAGAATAGGGCAGCTCTCATTACTGTGGAGGGGGGGTGCTTACTAAAGAGCAGATTGTGTCGCAGTTACAGAGGCTTATCCCTAGTAAATGGAATTGGGAACTGAAAGAGCAAGAGGAGGGTTATGTGACAGTGTTTCCTTCAAAGACGGATTTGCAAAGGTCCATTGCGTTTGGGGGAGCTGATGTGAGATTGGAGGGTTATCCTTCGGGTACTAGATTGATCTTTAAGGAATGGTTAGAAAAAGAAGATGGCTATCTTTTACCCAAAGTTTGGGTCAGGGTTTTTGGTATCAGGAAGAAACTTAGAGAATTTCTAAATCTCTGGGCTGTTGGTTCCATGTTGGGTTCTACTCAAACGGTGGACATGGAGATGACTAGGAAAAGTGACTTTGGGAGGATTTTTGTGGCAGTTTTAAACCCTAAGCTTATCCCTCCATTTCTTGATGTGGTAATTGGCGATCATTATTTTGAGTTAAAATTTGAAGTGGAGAAAATTGGGTGTGATGAGAATGGAAATGAGGTGGAGTTGGACATATCTGTCGGGGGCTGGACAATCCTTTGGCCGGTCGGCGCACAGTCAGCATGCCCCGAGCTCGGTGGCCCCCGGTCATGCCCTTGCTCGGCCGAAGGGCCTGTGCCTTCGGGTGCACACGACCTCGAGTTCGAGCCCCGCACGACCTCGAGTGCGGGCCTGCCTTTGCTCGGGTCGTTGATTTCCTTGGATCCCGGCACATGCATTTACTGGGCAGTTACCAAGACGTGGTCTCACGGGGTGGTGCAGGAGAGCGCGGCAAGCCCGGAGCGGTTGCAAACGGCTCTCAATGCGCATTAAGGGCCGCGATCCGAATATTTCTCCTGGCGGTTACGCAGAAGGGGAAGTATAAAAGCTGAAGATGCACACGCACAGAGGGCATCAATCAGACGCACTACGTACCGAAGCTAGAAAATCATCATATCGACTTGAGCTGTAAACACATCCCTGTACACCGACATAGCAAAGATCACCGCCGCAAGGCGACTGGAGTAGAGTCATTACCTTCACAGGGGCTCGAACCAGTATACACCTTTGTCTCTCGCTCGTTGACGCCTTGCCCCGACCATCAACGTGTCGACTCCATTCCTTCGTTTGAACGAAGCGCAGCACGGGTCCCATATCACACGAGACCCCTATCACCTTTCTTGCGGTTGGCGATCCCGATCGTCGACAACCGGGCGCCACTGGGGGCCCGCTTGCTTCGCCACTTGCGTGAAAACACCAGATCTCGAACATGGCGATTTCGCCACGGACATCCATCGGCACGGATTCGGCGCAGACCGATTCCGCCCCTCGCTTTCGCCGCCGCTACGCCACGAGCAGAGACGTCTCCGCGGTGGACGGCCCCAGCACGGAAGGAGACGCGGATGGCCGTGATCCGCAGACTCCTGAGGACGCCGTCAGATGGTGCATGTCGCCATCAACCAGGCCATAACCGCACTCCGGCGGGAAGCCCAGGAGAAGACCGGCGTGACCTCTGGGCCACCCAGTTCCCTCTTCGGGAGCGCCTCACAAGAATTGCTCGGTCATGGCTGATCCCGGCAGGCGAGGTCGAACTTCGCCGAAGCTCGCCAAGAACTCGACCGAAACGCGACCGAGGGCGTTTCTCAGCAAAGACCGCTCAGAACCCTCGCTGAGAAGCACTGACAGCTCGTCAAGACATCGCCGACGCACCCGGCGGACGACTCCCCGGCGCGAGGCACCTTCGTCTCAGCGGCGTCCTCGGATGTGACTCTGACCCCACCGCGGCACCGTCCCACGGGTACCGTCCCGAGCAGGGCCGAGCGCGAGCAGAGCCACACAGGTTCAACGTCGACCGACCGCAGGACTGGGGATCTCTCCCCCGACGTTCCGCCCAGACGCCGCCGCGTGCAGGACCGCCTGCGCTATCTCTCGGGCGACTCACGTGCCCGGCGCCATGGCCGGTCTCATCGAAGATCGGTCGCCGGGCAGCGCCGACTCGAGTCGAACAGCGAGCCGAGGACCTTGTCGGCGACGCACCACATTCTCGCGCGCACCCGCCCCGCCACGGTTGCCAGATGAGCGATTCACGCGACCTTCGTCGCGGCGCGCTAACAACTCGGTTCAAACTGCGTTGATCGAAGCGCCGACGGAACCAAAAACCCCAACGAGTTCCTGTCTATCTACTCGACCGCCATCCTAGCGGCCGGGGGCGATGAGCTCGTCATGGCCAACTACCTCCCGACCGTCTTGGACGGCGCCGCGTGGACTTGGCTTTTCAACCAGAAGCCCGGCTCCTTCAGGTCGTGGCGCCAAATCCAGAGCGCCCTCCGCTCAAACTTCCAGAGTTGTTACGAGCGGCCGGGCAGGGAGAAAGACCTAGATCGCGTTATCCAGGGCAAAGGCGAACCACTTCGTGATTTTGTGCGATGGTTTATCCGCACAAGGAACTTGATTCCGAGCATCTCCGACGAGGCTGTCATCAAGGCCTTCAAGTTCGGTGTCCGCGACCGGCGCCTTACCGAAGACCTGGAGATCACGTCTAGCCTCACCGTCAACAAGCTGTTTCGCATGGTGGAGCGGTACGCAGATGCGGATGATGCCGTCCGCTGGAAACGCGACTACGACCAAGGTAAGCTTGGTCCGAATTCCACAGATGCAGGTCCATCCAATTCCAAGGGCGCCGGCCAAGGTGCCACCACCAGGAAGCGGAAGCGCGACCGCAGGACCGGCGGAGGCCTGCCGCGAGTGGTTGTGTCGGCAGATGGCCAGCGAGAAGTCCTCGAGGTCCGAGATCAGGCTCGAGATGGGTCCCGACCTCGTCAAGGTCGGCCTCGCCTCAGCAGCACAGGCCACCCTGCAGGAAGGTCGGAGGTCCGGCCTTGCTGGGCCGACACTCGACCGCAGGGGGCCGAAGGGCACCCGGGGTATGACGAGGCAAAGTTTTGTTTGTTTCACAGGACAGCCGGTCACGACCGCGAACTCCGCAGGCTTGGCAGGCAAGTCGAAGCTTTCACGACGGCGGGCGAGATGCCCGAGCTTCCAAAAGCTGATGACCAACCCGACAGGTGAACGCTGGCTCGGAGCATGATGACGCCGATCTCGAAGTTCCAACAAGGCGAAGGCCGGATTGACGCCACCTTCGCGCTCATCGCCTTACTGCATCAGCGCGAGGTCAAGGCCGCCGCGCGCACCATCTACCAGGTCGCGGTTGGGAAGCCCATCGAGCAGCCCTGCAAATGGGCTGGGTCCACCATCACCTTCTCCCCAGAGGACGCTCTTCCTGGTATGACTCGAGACTTGAAGACCGCCTTGGTCGTGACCCCGACCATCAGCAATTCCACGGTCGGGCGCGTCATGATCGACGCGGCAGCCTTCTTAACTCGCAGCAGCGGAGCGCCGACCGATGCGATTCTTGGCCGAAGGTTAAGAGCATCACCATACCTTTCTTCGGGATAGTTCCCGGAAGCTCGACCACCCCCTTGGGGCAGGTTGTCTTGCCCGTCACCTTCGGCGGCTTAGACAACTTTCGCACCGAGTTGATCACCTTTGAGGTGGTCGAGGGTGACCTCCCGTACAACGCTATCCTCGAGCGGCCTGCTTTGGTCAAGTTCATGGCAGCCAACCATTATGGCCATCGGTGCATGAAGCTGCCTGGCCCTAACGGAGTCATCACCGTGCGAGGCGACCTGCAGGCGGCACATGGCTGCGAGACCAAGGCTTTGGCTCTTGCCGGCATGCTGCCCCAACGTGGTTCGGAGACGACAGAGAAGAATGCTCGCCAGAAGGCGGCAATCCAGCCCAGTGGGGCGACAAAGGCCGTACCGCTCAATGAAAGCGACCCGACCAAGTGCATTCATGTCTCGGCCGGGCTGAGTTCCAAATAGGAACTCGAGCTCGTCACCTTCCTTCGAGCCAACAAAGGTATGTTCGCTTGGGAACCTGCGGACATGCCTGGCGTTCCAAGGGAGGTGGTCGAGCACAAGTTATAGGTGAGACCCGGCTCGACCAAGCGCACGAAGTGCGCTGCTTCCCGGAGAAGGTCGCAGCCATCAAGGAGAACCTTGACAAGCTCTTGAAGGCCGGCTTCATCCGTGAAATTGATTACTCGAGTGGTCGGCTAACCCGGCCATCGCCCGTAAGAAGGGCGAAAGTGGAGAATGTGCGCCAACCATACGGGTTGAACTCGGCTTGTCTGGGACAACTTCCCGCTCACAAGATCGACCGATCGTCGACTCCACTTCAAATGCCAAGGTTTTGAGCTTTTTAGATGCTTACTCGGGATACCACCAGATCAAGCTGGCGGTCGACGATGAGAGCAAGACAGCCTTCATCACGCCATTTGGCACCTATTGCTACACGACCATATCGTTCGGTTTGCGCAATGCGGGGGCCACGTTCCAGCGTCTGATGACCAGGACGTTCGAGTCGCAGATCGGGCGGAACCTTGAGGTCTACGTGGACGATATCATCGTCAAAAGCATCTCTGAAGGTAACCACGTTCCTGACCTCGAGGAAACCTTCGCCAACCTAAACAGGTACAAGATCAAGCTCAACTCGGAAAAGTGCGTGTTCGGCGCAGCGTCGGGAAAAGTGCTCGGCTACATGATCGGGGGCTCGGGGGTTGGTCCGAACCCAGAGAAGATCGAGGCGATCGAGAAGATGGCGCCCCCGACCTCGATCAAGCAGGTGCAAAGCCTCACCGGCCGAATGGCCGCCCTCAGCAGGTTCATTTCGAGGCTCGGCGAGCGTGGGCTCCCATTCTTTCGAACCCTGCGCAAGCAAGGAGACTTTGAGTGGACTCCAGAGGCGCAGCGGTCCTTCGATGACCTGAAGGTATATCTGTCGTCCCCACCCCTCCTTACGACGCCACAATAACTGTGAGAAGTTGTCGCTTACCTTGCGGCCACCGCCCACGCTGCTGCTGCCCCTGGTGGCGAAACGGGGTCTCAAAGAAGACCCAATTTATTATGTCAGCGAGGTCTTGCACGGCCCGAAGGAGCGCTACCCGCAGGTACAGAAGCTATTGTATGCTCTCCTCATGGCTTCGCGCAAGCTCCGGCACTATTTCCAGGCGCACTCCGTGGTCGTCCCGAGAAACTTCCCGCTCGGGGACATCCTAAGGAACCCAGAGGGTGGCGAACGAATCGCCAAATGGGCCATGGAGCTGGCTGCGTTCGACGTTCAGGTCGTGGCTCGCTCGGCCATAAAGTCGCAAGTACTAGCTGACTTCGTGGTCGAGCAGACGCCACAGCCCGCTCCTGAACTTCAGGCCGAAGAGGAGAAACCCTGGGTCATGTTCTTCGACGGCTCAAGGTCTTTTAAACGCTCGGGGGCTGGGATCCTTATCCTTACCCCACGAGGCGACCAATTGAGGTATGTGGTCCGCTTTGGTTTCCCAGCGACCAACAATGTGGTGGAGTACGAAGCCCTCCTGGCGGGCTTACGAGCTTGCAAGGCTTTGGGCGTGCGCCGATCGGATGTGAAGGGCGACTCCCACTCGCCATCAACCAGCCAACAAAGAATACCAGTGTTCGGGGGACTCGATGTCAAAATACCTCGCCGAGGTGTGCAAGATGGAGAAGTGGTTTCAAAATTTGGAACTCGTGCACATCCCGTGAAGGATAACTCTGTCGGGACCCGAATATGCAACCGACCTTCTGTATACCGCACTAGTCCAGATCACGCTTAGTGCACACAGCTCAACATTAGTGAATATCACAATCATACACAACGTAAATAGATAAAAGACATAATATATTAAATATTACTAATTGTATGACCTTATGGTCAACTTACTTAACAATGCCTCACAAGGTGAACATCAAATTGAACTGCAGCTGAAATGAAGACGAGATAACCCTCAAGATACCACGCATAACCGACAAGGCTCGCACCCTAAACATTCGCCTCTTCATGGTACTCCTTCAAAGACTCGATGATTTTGTAGGCAAGGGTGAGTACACCAACACGCACTCAACAAGTTGTGCATGTAATGCAATTCTATCATAACTATATGCGTGCTTATTCCAAAGGAATGGCTAAGTGGCTCATAAGCGAGGAAGCAAAGATTTTCAAACATAAGCAATATGTAGATTGAAAAGACAATAAAACAAATAACAAGAATAGGTAGATTCAAGATTTCTCAAATAAACCAAGTTTCCAATCCTAAGTCAAGATTCAACCTTTCATGGCAACTCGCCATCCATCCCAAGTTTTATCTCAAAAACATCTAAACCCTTGATCAGAATCCCCGAAAGCATGCTCATTACCGTGAGCACGGCTATCCTAATAGTTTGTACACTCGCAGAGGTTTGCACTTTACCCACACGACATGATCATCTTTTGTTGCCACGCTTAACACACTTCCTTTGGTGTGTCGGCGAAGAGATCACGACAAAAGCCTTTACAATGCATCATCTTAACCCAAGATTACCCGCTAAGGTTTCAACATCAAGGGTCTGAAACCACAACAGGCCCCCTCTTGCGCCATCTCGGTCCAAAACCACTCCACCACGATAGTACTCAAGCTAAGACTTTGCAAATTAGTCACTAGGCTGCCCCATAACATACATGTGGTTGCATGATTGACTCAGTCAAAGGCTCGCAAGGTGTCCTTATGGTTTGATCAAAGCAAGACATACACATACCCTTTGCCCATCGGGCCCACCCAGGCATCCTGCCCTTGCCACTTGCTCCGACCCAAAAACATAACCACCCCAGTTGATTACCAAGCACCACGTGCCATCAACAACTCAATATCGTTGCGTGACATCCATCGTCACCACAACTCAATCTCATCGTGTGACCACACATGACACACAAATTCAGAACATTGTTCCATATTCCATTAATCAAGATTATTTATCAAAGATTCAAGTACATGTGATGACGTGGTATGGCTAAGCAATTCTAACTCGATCTAATCCTCCATGTTGATTTCATTATTAACCAACTATATTAAACCAACCTAGGGTGACAAGTGGATCATGGCATACAACTAGCAAGGTAGGGTATAATTTCAAAGGGTACGATAGCTAATCCCAAACTTATGTTGAAATCATTTATACACATAAAATAACAAGTGATACGGTAAATCAAAATAGCATGCAATCTAGTTTATGGGTGCAACATGATCAAAGCACAACTTGCCTTCGTTAAGCTCCTGGTCTTGGTCCAAGATTGCTCTTGAAATGATAATTCTTCTTCAAACTTCGCCAACTCAACGCTCACGCGAATCGAGAGAGAAGGCAAAATAAAACCAAAACCAAATAGCAAATGAACTCAAACTTCAAATAAAATCCACCATTGAAAGATCTCAATTTTACTAATCTTTCGTAAATCGAATCACCCAAATCGGAGTTTATATGCAAAAGTTATAACATTTAGAATTTGTGAAAATAGACTAAACTCTGGAATTAGAAATTCTAAATCTTTCCGAATTATTTTTATAAAGAAAATCCGAATTTTCCCGGTCTAATGTACGGACGCTTACGTGACTAAATATGGATCGTTGATCTTGTAATCGACGGCTAATGCAACAGAGTTTACTTCCTATTCATTAAATAATGTGGCGACATTGGAACCCTACGGTCTAGATCTAACGATAGATATCTTACCGTGCGGTTACCTGTTCACCGTATGGCGTGACGCAATCGTGTTCGTTTGTTGATGATCTGACGGCTAGAAAATTCTCAAGCGATGACGAACGTGCGACGGAGCAACTCGACGAATTCCTCCGCGAGGAATCCTGGCGACAACGCAACTCGTCGAGTTCTTCCTCGAAGATTCTGGTGACGGTGCGTGGCTCCAAGATCCAGCCGAAGACACCTGCGCCTTCGATCGATTCCTGCGCTCCTTCGATCGTCGACACGCCTGCGCTCCTTCGCTCAATTCCCTGGCGATGGCGCTCCCGATTTTCCCGACGCTCAATCGCTCGCGCTCTCGATTTCTTTTTCTTCTGCCGCTCGTTCGGTGCTCTTGGCGATGCCACGCACTCCTTCGCGATCTCTTTTTCTGGTTGCTTGGTACGGCTCCTTGGCGACGTCTCGCGTGCTTAAATAGTGCCGGCCGAGCGCCCCTTTCTTTTCCCGCTCGAACACGGACTCCGGCCCTTGCCAAATTCGGCGCCACGCCGTGTTTGATTTGGCTACGCCACGTACGGAGGAAACGGAATTCCTTCGCCGCTTGCTTCCTTCAACGCCGCCACGTGCTGCCGTTCTTTTATTTCTTCCCGCGCGTATTGCTTCTCCCGCCGAAAACTCCCGAGCCATCGATGGCTTGGCGCCAGCGCGAGTCCTTCTTGAGCACGCGTCACTCTCCCGCCTGGAAGGAACTCCAAGCCTTGCCTGATTTCGGCGCCAACGCCAGCTTGTCCACGCGCCGGCCGAACGAGCCAGCTGCCGTCCTATTCCCCGCGCAGGTGGACTTCCGAACCGTCGAAGGTTTTGGTGCCAGCGCTAGAGGTTGACCCGGTCACGCCATTGCTTTTCCCCCGAACGGTCTCTGATCTATATATCGAAGTATTTGGTGCCATGCTAGCGAGAGTACGAGTCGGCCACGCGTGTCTGGTTGCATGCAGCAAGTGCTAATCCAACCGCACCAGATAATCAATTCGGTACCTAATCCGATTCTATCCCGGAGAGAAAAGGAATATTTCCAAAAATACTTCGGGACCTTCTATCCCCAACTAAAATATTTTTAGGCAGACTTTACTTTAATTTCCTTACTATAAATATTTTCTAACAAAAGCCATATATACAAATTCAAAATGATTTAAATAAATCTCAAAAAATCCAATAAATCCAGAAAATTCACAAAATTCATAATTAGCAATAAAATAATTTTTAATAATTGAAAATCCAAAAATTGGGATGTTACAAACAGTGCAGACTTCCTCTCCAAGCTCGGCTCCTCCGACGACGACATCCCACCCGACGTCATCTTGGAGACGCTGGCGTCTGCCGGTCTCCGACCAAGAGGTCATGCTTGTTGTGGTCGGTTGTACTCCCCCTTGGGCCGGCCATTCACAGCTTCTTGCACGGGCTAACTACCACCCGACCTTATCGAAGGAGCCGATCAAGCGCCGCAAGTCTATACGCCTCGAGAAGGGAAGCTCTACAGAGAAATGTTTCCAGATCTTGACGCTGTGCATCTCCGCGGAGGAGGGTAAGTATCTACTAAATGACATTCATTCAGCTCGTAGGGGCGATTCTTCAGACAGATGATGGTCGCAAGGCCTTTCGATGGGGTACCATCGCCAACGCGCTTCAAGATGCGCGCGATATCGCTTCAAGGCTCGCCGAGCATGCCGCTTCCACGCCAGAAGTCGCACCACCGGGCGACGCTTCTTGACTATTCCGCTTGCTTGGCCTTTCTCGACCGGGGCCGGATATCTCGCCTTTTCCTCAAAGCGCTCGGGAAAGAAGTTTCGTCGGGCCATCGACACCTTCACCAAGTGGATCGTTTAACCGGTCTCGACTATCACCGCCGAGCAAATTGCTCGGTTTTTCCGTTTGTTCGTTGTCACCAGGTATGGGGTTCCATGCAAAATAATCACTGACAATGGTACACAGTTTACCAGCGAACTATTTCAGAAATTTTGCGAGGACCTTGGCACCAAAGTGTGCTTTGCTTCGGTGGCTCATCCGCAGAGCAACGGGGCTGCAGAGCGCGCCAACGGACAGATTGTCCAGGGTGTCAAGAAGCGAGTCGCAGAAGAGCTCGAACGCCAAGGCAAGACCTGGGTGGACGAACTTCCCACCGTCTTATGGTCCATTCGCATTACGCCACCGAGCAACAGGTCTACGCCTTTCCACTCGTGTTTGGTATCGGGCCGCCCCGCCTCCCGAGGTGACGCTTAGGCTCGCCAGAGTCACTTTGGTCGACTATGTCGACTTCGAGCAAGAGCGGTCTCGACCTTACCCTCGCGAAGAAGTAAGATGCCGCAGCATCGCCACGATCAACGACACCGCAAGCTCTTCGCAGACATGCGCCTTGGCCTAGACGACCTAGGCAGCTCCTTGTTGGGGATCTAGCTCTAAGACGAGTCCAGAGCTCATCCAACACCAACAAGTTATCCCCACGGTGGGAGGGCCCCTATAGAGTCGTTTCAACAGATCGCGACGGGGCTTACTAATTAGCGATGCCCGATGGCAGAGAGCTCTCTAGCTCGTGGAATATAGACCACTTCGGAAATTCTATGTGTAGCCTCTATTCCTTTGAAAATCAATAAAGCCGTTCTTTTTTCACTCCATTATTGTCTTTCTTACTATAATTGCAAAAGTAACCTTTTCTCGACCATGACCTTCTTGCACGGTGCATTCGCTTTAGGTCTGAGCGTCGCGAGCTTTGTGGTCACCCCCGGTGGTCGGGCTAATTGTAAGCCGAAACTCTTCGCAATCTAGCTCACCATCGCTACTGGCTCGATCCAAAGGCTTCACAGCCTCGGGTCCTTCAAGAAGGCTCGTGGTTCCAAGTAGGATGAAAACGGATATCCGAATTTCTCAACAAATTCGATATTTTTAAATAGATATATAACGATTTTGGTTTTCATTTTTAACACTTTAGCAAGCTCATTATAAAAAATAAGATTATAAAATTAGATAAAAAATTACGATTATTTGCTTCCCATAAATAAAAAGGTGAAAAATATCCTAACTGTGATCCCATTGATATCCTAATTTTGTTTCTATCATTTAAATAAATATATAATGAATTTGAGGTTCATTTTTATGAATTTGAATAAGCTCAACACCACAAACAAGAATATGAATTGATAGAAAATTCTATATCCTATTTGTTTCCCATTGAAGAACAAAGACAAAAAATTGATATCCGAATTACTATCCGCTTTTCATCCCTAGTTCCTGGCCGAGCTCTAATGTTAGGTCGAGTGTGACTAACCCGCTTAAAGTTCGCCGACATGTTCCTTCTCATCGCCTTTTTTCTCAAATTCCGCAGTCACTGTCGTTGCTCATGTCTAAGTCTTGTGCCCAAGGCCGACGTTGTTTCGCCTCTTGACCCAATCTGGGTCGGATAAAGGGCATATCGCCAAAGAAGCGACCTACGGAGCAGGAGCAAAAGCGAGAAAAGGCGAATTTCAAATGTCTTCGACCATGAACTTCGAAACGGGGCAGGACTGTTGGCCCCCAAAAGTAATGTAGTTCCATCTTAAAATTTCATAACATTTTTTACAGGATAGCAGTGGGGTGATACTACAGGTCCGCCATCTCACGGGTGAGTTTCTCTTGCTCGAGCTCTGCTACCTTAGCTCGCAAGGTTGAGAGCTCGTTGGCGGTGTCCACGGCTCGGCGACGCTCGTCTTGGAGTTGTGCCAAGGCGCTGCCGCCGGGCGCGCCCAAGCTTCTCCTCCAACTCCACGATCTTGGCTTCTAGCTCGGGGGACGCTCTGGCAGAGGATGGCGCTTGCTCTACAGAGGTTTCTCCAATGCTCGATCTTGGCGCTTGCGGCGAAGCGCTTGGGTCGAGGCGGTGGCTCGCTCATGCGGCTTTCTCCAGAGACTCTACCTTGGCGCTGTCTCAAGCGCCGAGCGCTTTGGTCGTCCCGAGTTCGTTCTTGCTTCTACGGCTTTGAAGCCGTGATCGCGCCGAAGACTCGGGTTTGCTCGAGCTCGGCCGCAGGGCCACCTCCTCTCGCGCTACCATCGTCTGGCGAAGGTCGATGAGCTCCTTGTTCACCCGCCGAAGCTCGCTCGTCGACCTCGATGGTCGAGCAGAGTGCGGCGCGCTCGACCTCCCGCGTCTCCACCACGTCCAAGATACCCCTGAGCACATCGGCGTGCTCGTGGACACCTTGCAGCCCTTGGGTGACGCTGCCGATCACCTTAGAAGACAGGGAAAGTGGCCCAGGTGAGAGGTTTACGAAAAAAACTCGACTTGCCATGTTGCAGGGCATGCGAGCGGATTCTTTACCTCGTGGAGACGGTTCTCGACGCGTGCACGGGTAAACTCTTCGTTCACCTCGCCGATTCGGGCGCGGTCGATCTCGACCTCTTCGCCTAGCTTCTGGTCGGGGCCTCGCCTCGCCCGGCCATAGGCTAAGGTCTTCACCTCAAGACCGGCCAAGCAGCCTTGGAGCCCAAATTCTCCTCGGTCGGTGGTCCGACTCCTCGAAGGGGCGTGGTAGCACCTTCAGGCCCGACCTTCGTGGTCGGGGCCCCATCCGGGTCTCCCAGCAGAGTTGCTGCTGGCCGACACCGAGCCCGACCTTCGTGGTCGGGATTCCGCCTACCTCCGGCGCCGGTGGAGTACCGGCCGATCCGCCAAGATCCTCCGGGCGCTGCCTGCCTCGCTGCCTAGAGCGCCACGACCTCGGCCGCCGGTTTGGGGTGCTCCCACGCAAGTTATTCATATTTGCCGCCACTTGGCCGGATGTCCGGACGGCCGAGGCTCTGAAGAGTCGTGGGCAGATCCACGGCCGACCAGACATCCTCGAAGCTTTCCTCGCGCCACCCTCGGGGGATCGACAAAGAGCGACGCAGATCGGCCACGGCGTCAGAATCCCCACTGAGCGCGGGCTCAAGATCTTCGTCGACTGGATCGTCGAGCCCCTGGTCGTACAAGCCGGCAGGGACCCAACTCGTGGCTTCGGGAGACATGCTCCTTTGACCCGAGGGTCGGCGCGGGGCCAGCATGTAGGTATCCTCCTCCTCCTCGGACTCGGACTCGCCCTGGACAACATCTATTGTCAAAATGGGCAAGTTTTGAGCTCGGGCGCCAAGGCTCGCGAGCAAGGACAGCAAGGTCGAAAAATGCGAGGATATGCGAGCGAGTCCAAACCCAAAGGCTTACCCGAGTCATCACCGCTGGAGGGCCTGGCGCGGATCTTGCCGCTCTGAGCTCGGCGGCCTCCGCTTGCACTCCTCCGACTGGGCCTTGAGCTCAAGGCTGGGCCCGCGCCTCCGCCACGGCTGCCTGGGGCCCGTGTTCGGTGCCTTGAGCCGGGCTGGGCTAGGAGGTTCTGGCAAGGGCGGCAAGGGCGCCGATTGCCGCAAAGGGGAAGATATGTCAAACAAGTTGAGGAGGGCGCAAGCACGAGTTGGGGGCTCGAGTGTCGATCCACACCATGGCACGGTCTCCCCACTCGATGTGAGGCTTTTTTCTCCCCGGCGCTTGTCGGGGCCGGGGAGGTCTTTCTTTCCTTTCTTGTTTTGCCTCGCCAGCAATGGCACCGGCCGTGGTCAAACACTCTTGGTGGTCCCGAGAACATGCGTGAGTCAAGGGCCTCCGTGAAAGCAAGAATCGGGGTGAGGTCGGGAGATTTACCTCGCCTTCCGGCAAGCACATTCTCAGACCGGTCGTCAAGGGTGTACGATGTGCCGCTTCCTAACATTTCAACATCCCGCCGTAAACCCAGACTTTTGGTGCCGCAAGAGCATGGGCCATCGTGAAAAGACCAAAGTATGGGTTTCGAGCAAGAGTTTGAAGGTCGAGTGTCTTGCCTGCTCAGCCCTCGCATGAGGAGTCGCGCCTGCGGATCTTGAAGAACGGGTTTTCCTCCTCCGTAGAGGGACACCCTGCCCGCAGAAGTCGACGGCGATCGCTTGCCCGGTGAGGCCACGCGTGGCGCAGATATGTACGGCGGCGATGGCCTCCTCATCGACCTCAAGGTCTTCAGGCTCGGGGGTCTCCTTCTTCTTGGTGACGGGAGTCCCCTCGTACGTCAGAGCCCCGAGCTCCCCTTTCCTCAGGTAGAACCACCGCTCGGACCAAGGGCCAAGAGAATCCCGAGCGGCGTACTTGGGGAAGGACCACTTAAGCCCGGTCCGAAGTGGGAAGTAAAGGCATCCGACCACGGGGTCCTTCCCTGAGCTAAGAGAGAGTAGTAGCGAAGAACAATGAGGGGTGGGGAGGATTCTCAGACACCCTCACACGATGGGAGAAGATGGCGAGCGGAGGATGGAATTCGCACAGTTGATGAGCTCGATTAAGCAGTGTAAAGGACGCCCGCCACGAATTCGCTCTCCGGAGTCCGCAGGCCAAAGAGCGCATAGTGCTCTATGCAAACGATTTCGTCGTCCCTGGGGCGTGGTTCGGTCTCGCCGCCCGGTAACCGCCATGTCACCGGATCCACTATCCCCAAGGTCTCATGCTCCTTCATCCTCGCGGACGACAAGGTGCTCCTCCCTAGCTTGGTCATGGCGGAGCAGTATGCTTGGTCGAGAGAGGGAGGAGAGAGGGTTGTTTGGGCGCAAAGGCTTCGGAGACGAAGGGCACAGAGAGCGAGGGTTTCTTCTCCAACAGTTACTATGGGCTTGGCAAAGTCTCAGACCGCCTCAAGGATAAAATCACTGCAAAGACCTCAAAAGGCGTGCCCGTGTTGGACAGTAAAGCATGATGGGGTTGCGAACTCGAGGCGCCACAGTGTCCGCCGCCTGCTCAGATCCAGATTCCCTGGCGGAGAACTCAAAGGTCGCCAGTGTCGGGTCAGGATCCACTTTGTGGTCTCCGCCTGACCTAGACCAGAGTTCAAGACCTACAAAGGTTTGTCCCTCGCGACTTCAGGTGAGGCTCGAGGTCGCTTCCGCGCGCTTTCACGACCTTGAGCCTCGGGGGCTAGCCGCTTGGGTCGGATAATCCTTTGGCTTGTCCGGCAAGACAACAAGATGCCCCGAGCTCGGTGGCCCTTGGCCACACCTTGTTTCGGCGAAGGGCTCAGGTTTTCGTGCGACGACTCGAAGTTCGAGCCTCGCACGACCTCGAAGTTCGAGCCCCGCACGACTCGAGTCGCGGGCCCGCTTTGCTCGGTCGTTGATTTCTTGGATCCCGACGCGCATTTATCAAGCAAGCATTAAGACGTGGTCTCACGGGTGGTGCAGAGAGCGCTGCAAGCCCGTGAGCGCTTGCAAATGTACTCTCAATGCGCATTAAGGGCCACGATCCGAATATTTCTCCTGGCGGTTACACAGAAGGGGAAGTATAAAAGCTGAAGATGCACACGCACAGAGGGCATCAATCAGACGCACTACGCCCGAGCTAGAAAATCATCATATCGACTTGAGCTGTAAACACATCCCTGTACACCGACATAGAAAAGATCACCGCCGCAAGGCGACTGGAGTAGAGTCATTACCTTCACAGGGGCTCGAACCAGTATACACCTTTGTCTCCCGCTCGTTGACGCCTCGCCCCGACCATCAACGTGTCGACTCCATTCCTTCGTTTGAACGAAGCGCAGCACGGGTCCCATATCACACGAGACCCCTATCACCTTTCTTGCGGTTGGCGATCCTGATCGTTGACATTATCCATTTCAGATGATGAAGAAAAGAAAGAGGAGGGTGATGACATTGCAATGGATGATTTAGATCCTGAGGTTGCTAGGGAACCAAAAAGATCTAGAAGTCTTGATGGTCCAAAGCATGGTTCTGAAGGCTCTAAGAGTGGGTTCAAAGGAGGAGTCAAGAATTCTTTTATGGCTGCGGTGAGTGATCTGTCAGATAGTGAGTTTGAACTCTTTTTGAAAAGGAAAGCACAAGAGCTGTTAGACTTGACAGTGGCCAAAGCTTTAGAAGAAGCCGCTGACAAGGTGTTGGCTGAAAACAATGATGAAGCAAATCTGGAGGAGGTAGGGCAAGGGAAGGACATCTCGGATGTTGCTGATATAGCTAAAAGGCAGCCTGGTCTGGGTGGAGTTTTGCCCCAAGGAAGTAATGCCAGTGGTTTAGTTACTACTGAAGCTAGTATGTCTGGGAGGATGGAGCGACCGAACCCTCAAGATCAAATGCATTTCGATGTTGAGGGATCTCATCAGAAGAGTTTGGGACAGGGTTTAAGTACAAATTCAGAGCTGCTGGATGATGTTTGTTTGGTGGGAAGGCAGGAGATTGCTTCTGTGGAGGCGCGTTCGTCTGCTGTTGTCAAGGAGGTTGAGGATCTTGCCAGGGCTAATAGCTTGGTGGCTGCTGATATTCTTGAGGCATGTGTGTCTCCTTTCCGGGCTTCCCCAAGATTGGCAGGTTCAGGGGTTGAGCATTCTATGGTGCGTGCTGAGCGTAGGGCTGCTAAGAAGAATTTGGATTTTAATGAAGGTATTATTCCTAATCTGAGTTTATCTTCTATACCTATTGTTGATGCGATTGCTAATATTAGTCAATTGGGAGTTTTTTGTGGTAATTCGATGCATGAGTCTGTCTCTGCGGTTAACAACTTATTCAAAGTTGACATGGCTAGAACTGCTTCCTTGTTACATTCTGATTGCAAGGCCGAAAATCAGGATTCTGGCATTAGTGATGCGGAGTCTCAGGAAGACTATGATTCCCCAACTTCCTTAAAATCTGTGTGTGGTGGTCCAATAGAAGAGATTTTAGATGATGATAGCTGTCACCTAAGTCGTGACTTTAAAGCTGTTTATAAGAGAAATAAAAAGAATAGAGATTGCACTTTGTTCTCTAAGCAGGGCAAGTGCAAGGTTAAATTCATCAGGATCAACAAGAATAGTTTAAAATGAAAGGAATTTTTTGCAAGGTTAGTATTAAGAATGTGTTTGGTTCAGTGTTTTTTACCCCGTAATAAATACCGGTGCTACCGGACAGCCTTGGTTCCCGTTTGGTTCGCCAACTCAGTAACGATTACTAGCGCTATCACATACCACCCTCACAAGCTCAATTACGCTCCCTAGCCAGCGTCATCCGATACCCTCGTCATCTCGGCCTCACGCGACGCAGAAGTCCCTCGTGACCTCACGCCGCAGCAGCCGCCGCCCTTCGCCATCAGATCGTCCGCCGGTGAGGATCTCCGCCCCCATCGTCCTCTCCCTCTCCCTCTCCTCTCTACCCTATCCATTTCTCCTAACCCTAACCCTTGCAATCCACAGCACAGGACTCCTCTCCCGTCAAGATCACGCCGGCGAGGACCTCCTTCTCCCGTCGCATCACGCCGGTGAGGACCTCCCTCCCCTAACCCTTACATGTGTTCTTGATTTGGATAGTAATCTTGTTGGATTTCCTTGGCGCGATTTCGTTGATCCAGTGGAAATGGGAGCTCGAATTATTGCAGACTTATCATGATCTGAACAAATCCACATGATTAAACAGCCACCCAAAAAGTTATCGTCAAAGTGTAAATGTTGATTAGAGAAAAAAAAGCGTTTGATTATTCCTCCTCAAAGGTTCAATTTTCGGTTCTCCCTGGCCTACTATGCTATCACGGCCGCCTCACTGCTTATGGTGCCTAATTATGATATATAGAGAGAGAGTAGTTGAATTGACAGGGCCTAATCAAGGCCTAACAATTTGTGTCTGATCATGACTAATGGTGATCCTAAGCAAGGCCTAACAAGTTGTGTCTGATCATGACTAATGGATCATGATCCTAACCTAGCTAAAAGTTGAGTCAAAGCATGGCATCCACGACTCTTAGACGGAAGTTTTGTCAGTTTGTCCCCCTTGCTGTCCCCTCTCATTTTCAGATAAACCAGGAAGAACTTTCTTCTCAATGAGTGTTCCAAGATCAGTAGTAGTATACTTGAGTGAAGACTTAATTTGTTCTCATGCGAAGACCTGCTTTTCGACCTTCCTAATGGCACGGTGTCGCTCCAGAATCACATGATTAGACTTCCCAGCAGCCCAAGTAATTGGCATCTTACACCTTTTTTCTTATTTCAGTGTATATTTCTGTCCCTCAAATAAATATGTTGTAGATTCATCTCTTACTAGTGTTGTTCATATATTTCTTTTGACCTATGTCATCTTAGCATCGATTAGCGGATTCGCTTTCTTAGGCAACACAACTCATCTTTTGGATGCACTCTATGGACTTGATGATCGTGTGCCTATTGGCTAGCTCGCGAATCTGTCATCGTAGAGTCGAACATCTAAAAATTGTTTGTCTGGCCTTGAGAATGTAGCCGTTGCTATTGGCTAAGATTAAGTGGTATGGCGGCACTAGCTCGGAATGAGGGTGGTTGCAACACTGGGATCTCCGGTACTTCGACTTCAGGGAGAAATCCCTAGGTCTGACCTTAGTTGGTTGTGCCTGGCAATGGTCTTGTTGAAGGCATTGTTTTGTAGTCTGACGATTTACTCTCCGAGGTGAAAACCTTTGGTCTGGCCTTCACTGGTTGGATCATGGCAATGGCGGTGCGTGTGCGTATCGAGTCCTTCTTGGAGGCGTTGTCATTGGAGAGCTCTTATCGCGGTCCAAGTGTTGCTATGATGGTGGATAGCCTTGAAGGTAATATTGCGTGATGTAGTTTGCCGCGACGGTTCTTTTGTCTTTTCTTGTATGTGTGTGTTCGGCTGTGTACACCCTAACTGTGTAGAGACCGGGAGTCTTCTTAGTATAATTGTATCACCTTGATGTAATTTACTAAGATTAACAAAAGCTTCCTTTATCGAAAAATATGTTGTAGATTGGTGTCCATTGAGCAGTACGTGACAGTTCTGGAGAGATGGTAGATACCCATGCGTACTGCATCTGTATTGCTTCAGCATTAGTTTTCCTCCTTGAACTCACCATGGGGAAATACTGGAAGGCTTGATACGAATGGTTGAATAGATTACCTGAAATCTGAGGATGCACCTGCAAGCATGAATGGATTAGCTTATTTTATCTCTCTGATTCTTGTGCAAATGCATCCTGCTGTTCCGAAGCATTAGCTTCAGTTATGACAGATTGTGTTTTAAAGTTCTATTTGCAATGTACTGTTTGTGCCTAGAAGTTTAAATGGACAAAATTGTATTTGCAATGTACCATGTGTCTATCACATACACTAGCACCGAATTAACTCTGTGTCTATCGAGAAATCTGACTACTTTTGCAGGGCAATTTGCAATCCCTAATGCCCTCAGTTTTGTCCTGGGCCACCATAGCGTGACCGGCGATCGGGAGGCTGAGTTAATCGGGACACCAATTAAGTATCGTGCTAGTGATAGACACAGACTTAATCGACAAAACGGAGGCCGGTTTGGCCCAGACAAATCACGTGTTACTAGGCAGTAGAAGGCTATTGCACGCCATGCTATGTGGGCGGAAGAAATCGACGAAAGGACGAAACACGATTTTCAACATATTTCTAACTCCGAAACAATGAAATCGAGCTACGGGGAAAAATAGAGAGAAGCGTAGATCGCACGATATGTCAGTAGGGCGAGGGATAAAATCGACGAAACGACGTGAAACGCGATTTCCAACATATTTCTAACATCAAAAAATGTAAGAAACCGAACTACGGGGAAAAAATAAAGAGTTAGAGTTGTTGAAATATCTTTTTCGACGAATTATCTGGGACCGAGGTGGAAAAACGAGGTGGAAAAATAGTCTAGAGGGAAAAGGGCGAAAAATTATTAGTGATTTACAACTTTTTTGAGTTGTACACATATTTCGATGACAAAAACATTTTTTCCGCAAAACGGAGAAAGGATCTAGACGTGATGACAACCTTCTTAGAGATGCACATATATTTCCGGTGATTTAAAACATTTTTTCCATGAAAACGGAGAAAGGACCTAGACGAAGGAGCGAGGACCTATTTGTTACGTTTTTGGACTCGTCTGCTATCCCAAAAATTAGAAAATGGCATATCCGTGATTTGAATTTAGCGGGGCCTTTTTCCGTTATACCGTGTGAGGACCCGAACGCTAAAAAATAAAAATCTTCCTCACAAAAAATCGCTGAAGGACCTATTTGTAATTTTGAGGACCTATCCGTAATTTCGAGAAACGTAAGGGTTTTTTCGAAAAAATAGGCAAGGGTGACGCGGGGCTCGCTTCTCCTTGGCGCGATTCCAAAGCGATTATCCGCGATTTGAATTTAGCGGGGCCTTTTTCCGTGAAAGTACCGTGCGAGGGACCCAACGCTAAAAAAAATAAAAATCTTCCTCACAAAAAATCGCTGAAGGACCTATTTGTAATTTTGAGGACCTATCCGTAATTTCGAGAAACGTAAGGGTTTTTTCGGAAAATAGGCAAGGGTGACGGTGGGCTCGCTTCTCCTTGGCGCCGATTCCAAAGTGCGACATTATATATAAGATATACTTGTGGACACTGACGTATGCAGGTTGATTGACAGATTAATGCAATTTTTTTAATTTCTTTACTAACTTGTGAAGCTCTTTTTTAGAGTCTTGCTTCACAGACTCCTTGAGTTTTCCTTTCTGGCTAGCTTAAATTGTCAGGATAATGAACCACTCCTGAGATCACTCTCCAAGCTCATTAATATCAATAACCCATGTCTAGTTTTATTTGCTGGGGAGTCATTGGTTGGAAGCGATGTTGTGGATCATGAAGTACATGTCTTATTCAGGAAAAATGCATGCATTTGAAAGCATGTTTTTCATTACTGACTACTTTGAACTATTTCAGAAATTAGCAGGCATGTCTACTGCTCTACTGTTCCTGATGGTATATACCCCATATAACATGCGCTGGGAATGCCGGCCAATGGGCGCGTCCAGGTGTCCCCCTACGGAATTTTGCGAAAAAGCCCCTCCACTTCTTTAAATTACGGATTGGTCCCTGTAAATTACAAATAGGTCCTTCGCGATTTTTTGTGAGGGAAAGATATTTTTTTTGGAATCGCATTTGGGTCCCTCGCGTTGTTTTGCAGAAAACACCTCCCGTTATGTTCAAATCGCGAACAAGCCCTTTTCTATTTTTTCAGGATAGCGGACAGGTCCAAAAACGTAACAAACAGGTCCTTGCTCTTTACGTCTAGGTCCTTTCTCCATTTTTTTAGAAAGATAGACCCGATAAATTTCGAAATTCCATTTAGGTCCCTACACGCGGTTTATAGCTAAATTGGAAATCGCGTTTAGATCCTTTCATCGATTTTTTTTTCACACGGTTTTCTAAAAAAACGGAAAAAACGACTTTCTTAGAGAACGCAGATTTGTCGAGGGTTTATAGCTGAATTGGAAATCGCGTTTATGCTTTTTTCGTTGCGGCGCGGCAATGCGCGTAAACTCAACCTAGTAATAATTACATGGACAAAAACCGCAGGACTCTGACCACCCCTTTATGAAAAGAAGATGCTTGCTTAAAAGAAGAAGAAAATGCCGTGTAATGATGTTGTTCACGACCAAAATCAACTCCTCTGACTCTAAAATGGAATTAAAGATAATCAGAACATTAGAGTAAATAAACAAAAAAAAAGAGCAGAATTAATTTAACTTGCATCTACACCAAGCACTAGCTTATTACGTATAACACTACCGGGATCTTTTTCGGTAATTAGTTACTTTTGGCAACGCGCGCTGAATGCTAGCTTTTCCGAGCGCAAAGGCGATCCGCGAGAACCTTCTTGGTAATTCTCTTCTGTTCATTTTTATAAAACTTATTTTAATCTTATATAAAGATTAAAGTTATGTTAAAATTGAGAAAGTTACGAGAGAAAATAACTTAATGCCCCTATTTGTTTCGGAAGATGAAAGATATATTTTGTGTTGTTGTTTTGCAGGCACCTGGAGGCAAAAATTCAGGCACCATTGTATTTGGAGTTCAAAAAGACTTAAGGAAGGAATGATGCCTGTTGCTGGTTTTTTCGGACCTGATGCTTGTTCTCTGGTAACCGGTGTGAAGTTTGATCCTGCTTTGGTTTCTTTTGGCGCCCAGGTCATGCTGATTCAATGTGGAGTTGCTTGCAAAATTGTTGATCAGAAGGAGATTGATCTACTGGTTGTTGCGGAATTTCCTGGCTGTTTTGGTTTTGTGGTTGATAGTGTTTTAGGTGGAGTTTCTTTGCTGTTAGGATACTTGGTGATTAAGTCTGTCTGTTGCTATGAGAGTTCCTGATAAGTGTGGGTGGCTAGTATTGATAATGCAATCCTGCATTCCTGCTCACCAAGTTTGACACCATTGATGACAAGATTTGTATGCCCATAAATGATTTGTAGATTTTTAATTGCATAGATTTTTGTGTTAATTTGATCCATGTATGAATTTGTGGATGACTGTGAGTAATGACAACACATGTCAGGGGTACTCATGCTGTGAATTTGATGCGGCAATTTTCCTACTACAACTGCCAGCCCGACGCCGAGGCCAACCCCTACTCCCGCGGGTGCATGGTTGCTCGGTTAATTAAGACTCTGTTGCTCTAGATAATGACTGCTCGGTTAATTAAGACTCTGTTGGCTCGATTAATCATGCATGGCTAGTTTGCTCTAGATAATTACCGCTCGGTTAATTAAGACTCTGTTGGTGTTGTCCAGGTTAAAAGTGTTCTGTTAAGCTTGTGTTCTGCTTGGTTAAAAGTGTTATGTTAAGCTTGTGCAGTTTTTGTGTTCTGTTAATTCTGCAATGGATGTGATCTGCTTGATTGTATTTCTATGGTATGCCACAGAAGATGAGCAAGCATTTCTCTATTTTTAGTTGAGTTATTGCAGATAATTTCACTGTGAATTTGACAGGTCAATTCCTTTTTTTTTCTAAGTTGAGCTATCAGAAAAGAAACATCTGTGTCTCTCAAGTTGAGAGTAAGAAACCTTGTTTGTGTCATTGAAGCTCAAAGACATATTCTCTTGCTTGAATTTTGCCTAGGATAATAGCACCTGGATCTCTATTTGCTTGAATGGAAAGCTGTTACCATTGTCCCTAGCCAAATACAATTAAGGTAATGGAAGACGCTACATTAGTGAACCAAACAAATAGTGTTTTCCCTTACCCTGGAATGGATAACCCTGGGATTTGATTCCATTACCATTACACCACCTTAGTTTGAACCAAACACTACCTTAATGTGAAGGGAAGTTTACAAAGTATGGTAGCCTTTATGACAATTTGAAGCAGTGTGGACAGTTTTGGGGGGTCATTCAAGCTGTTTAAAGAGTAAATAGCAGCAAAATATCTTTAGATCTTTGAACTTAAAAATTAACTTGTGAGGTCCCTAAAATTGTAATATAGTGCTACTTTAGTCTCAAACTTGCAATTTATGAGACTTAGGTGATTAAATCGTAGTAATAATGTTCATCATTCTGCAGACAACAATTTGAAGGTACATTTAATGACTTTTATTAGCTAAAAGTGATGGCATGCCATTTAGTAGGTGTGTTCAACTAATATCAGTCGTTTAGGTCGAATAATAATCAACACGATAGTCATACGGTTATTTCAGCGTAACATCTGCATTTTAGTCAACTTAGAAAATTCGTAATGACCTAAGTGTGACATGGTTTTGCAAGTTTAGGGACCTACCAGATTAAATTTAAAGAAACCTAAGTGGTACCATAAGAGCATGTACAATGGTATAGACAACTGACTGTCTATAACAAGCTAACATGTCATTTATAGACAGCGTTAGAGATAACCCATGCAATGGTATAGATAGCTCATTTATGAGTAGACAACTTCTTCCCAGACACAACATGTCTTGGTTCTCGTGCTAGAGTCGACTCTAGATTAAGAGACGGCTCAATTCTCTAGATGCACCCTGTCTCATCCATATCATTTTTTATCCTACATGGCATAGCTTAGAGACTGCTGATATGGACCATTGTACATGCTCTAAGTTTAGGGGCTCAAATTGCAATTTTCTCATATTTAAACTTATCCAAAAAAAATTCTATGATAATATCTATTCAATTTAATGTATGGTTGCACCCATTATAGCGCTAGCGATTGGAGACCAGCCAGTCGGTCCACCTGTCGCTTTGCACATTTGCAAAAAAACCCATCCGTTTCTTCGAAATTACAAATAAGTCTTTCGTAATTTTTTATGAGACGAAGATATTTTTTTCTTCGCGTTTAGGTCCCTGGAGCGGTATTTTACGGAAAAGCCTCATATTAAGTTCAAATCGCGAACAAGCCCTTTTCTAATTTTTCAGAATAGCGAACAGGTTCAAAAAAATAACAAACAAGTCCCTGCTTCTTACGTTCAGGTCCTTTCTCCGTTTTTCCCGAAAAAAATGTTTTCGTCACAAAAAAAAATAGAAAAAATGTTTTCGCCACCCAAAAAACTCGAAAAAAATTTCGTCACAAAAAAAACACAGATTCGTCGAAGGTTTATAGCAACTTATCGATTTACCGATCCGTTTTTACCGGAAAAAATGTTTTCGCCACAAAAAAACACGTTTTTCCCGGAAAAAATATTTTCACCACCAAAAAAACACGAATTCGTCAAAGGTTTATAGCAACTTAACGATTTGCCGACGGGTCTTAGCCGTCGTTTTCTAAAAAAAAACGCGGATTTGTCAAAGGTTTATAGCAGCCCATGGATTCGCCAACGGGTCCTACCAACCTCCGTTTTTCCCGGAAAAAATGTATTCATCACAAAAAAAACGGAAAAATTGTTTTCGTCACCCAAAAAACCCGGAAAAAATATTTTCGTCACAAAAAAAACACAGATTCGTCGAAGGTTTATAGCAACTTATCGATTTGCCGATCCGTTTTTACCGGAAAAAATATTTTCGCCACAAAAAAACATGTTTTTCCCGGAAAAAAATGTTTTCACCACAAAAAACACAGATTCGTCGAAGATTTATAGCAATTTATCGATTTGCCGACGGGTCTTAGCCGTCGTTTTTTAAAAAAAATGCGGATTTGTCAAAAGTTTATAGCAGCCCATGGATTCGCCAACGGGTCCTACCAACCTCCGTTTTTCCCGGAAAAAATGTTTTCGCCATAAAAAGACACGTTTTTCCCGAAAAAAATATTTTCACCATAAAAAAAACACAGGTTCGTCGAAGGTTTATAGCAATTTATCTATTTGCCGATGGGTCTTCGCCTTTTCTAAAAAAACGCGGATTCGTCAAAAGTTTATAGCAGCCTATGGATTCGCCAGCAGGTCCTACCGACCCAAAATACGGAGATAGAAAATTCAACCAAATTTTCCGTTTTCTAAAAAAACACAGAGCCGTCGTTTTCTAAAAAACACGAATTTGTCAAAGGTTTATAGCAGTCCATGGATTCGCCAACGGGTCCTACCGACCTCCGTTTTTCCCGAAAAAATGTTTTCGCCACCAAAAAAACACGTTTTATAGCAGCCCATGGATTCGTCGATGGGTCATATCAACTCTACAAAATAGCGCAGCGTAGCGCGCTATTATTGGTAGTACTATATCTTATAGCTGAAGGATTTGCCGAGCACTGGACGCTCCCCGTACGCGTTGGCCAGTGAAAAGGTACGCTTCTTCGGTGCGTGCTGGCCGCTTCGCGTACTGATAAAAACGTTTACCGCTCCGGTGCGTTCGTGCTGGCTCGGTCCGTTCCTTTCGCGTTGATCGGGAGACCGACGGTTGATAATGCGCCACGGTTTCGTGTTTTCCTCGTTGCGTGCCCGCGCTGTTTCGGCCAGCTCCTCCGTTGTTTCGCGTTCCTTCGGAGAGCAGTGATTGATGACACGTTGTCGTTTTGGGCTTTATTCCTTGTGTGTTCTCCTGCGTTCATTTATTGTTGCTCTTGCGCTTCGTCTCGAGACTACGCCCAGCGGAAAAAAATTCCGTGAATCCGGTCTCCAAACGACGCCCCTGCGTACCTTCTGCAGATTAACGCCGCGTGGACGCCGTGCTGCGATCAGGCTGCCTCGCTTATCGCCCCCGTGAGCCACGCATCGAGCCAAACTCGCGAGCTGCCTTCCTCCTCGAGCCAGTCTCCCCCATCGCGAGCCAGCGTCCCGTCCCCTCGCGTCCCTGGCACCGCCGCCATTAGGCATTGTCCTCCCGTGAAGCTTCAGTGCCTGATCCCCACGACGACCTGCGCTCCCTCCGGACCCGCGACAAGCTGCGCTCTCCACACGACGGGTACACGATGATCTGTTCTTTCTTTCTTGGAGAAGATTTTTAATTGACTTGGAGAAGATCTGTTCTTTCTTCTATTGTTCTTGTAAGAATCGGTTGTGTTAAATCCTCCATAAAGGGGTTGAATTGATAGTTTTGTTTAATTGCTCCTTTAGTTCCGAGAATTATGTTGAGGGTGTAATTGGGCATGAAGCTGATTATAGGCTTCAACGTTAGGAATCAACTGCTAAGTTAATCAAACTATAAATCCATGTCTTTTGTTTAATCACTCCTTTCCTGAATAGCTTTAATTGGTCATGAAGCTGATTCCGTACTTCTTTGAGTTTGATTACAACAAGGTGATAGATTTAGTACTTCCATTTAATTTTTTCATGGAGGTCATTTGCTCCCGTAATCTCCTAATAATAATTAATGGTGTAGGAAAAAAAACTAGTTTCTTACCTTTTCTAAGTACTTGGGGGTGGCATCTGAGGTTAAGCTGGAGAAGATTCCTTGCTTCTTGAACGGCCTCAATTATTGTACATTTGCATATAGTCGGGTTCTGCTCCGATGCTGGTAAATGCTCCCCTTGGTGTTCTGCTGTTCTTGCGTTCAACATTCTGCCAACGAGCGAGCGTTAAATCGTACGGTTTTATTTGCACAAATTGCGTTGTAGGTGGTTACAACGAGCAAATTACGGCAAATTAAAGGATTCACGAATATGCTTTTGTAGAGAAGAGAGCACCAGTCCCCGGAGTCTTTTATAGAAGTAAACCTTGTGGTGTTTGGATTGCGGACTGAAACTTTGCGTGTTATCCTGCTGGGTGAAACTCCGATAGACCTTGAAAATCTTTATGAATATATTTTCCATGGGTTATTGTCAAATTTCACATTCAGTGTTTAGATAACTTTTTTGGTGGATCATGTTGATGACTATTGCTTGACTTAGAGAACAAAAGCATTTCCACCACCAGAAAAGTTGCTATTTGAATCTGCTAGGATTGTAATTTTTCTTTGCATCAATAATCATATAAATCATGGACAACTATGTTAAATTAATATCTCGGCATTTTTACTTTCATGAATGTAACCAACATACTGTATGTTACTTGTGGCTAAAGCTGTTTATACTTGGTTTTCTTTTGCAGCTATGATTATTCAGGATATGGGGCCTCCACAGGAAAAGTAAGAATACGAAGTCTTAAGTAATTTTAAGAGCTCAAACACGATTCTCTTATTGCTTAAATTTGCAGTCAAGTTGTCTTTTTGATGTAGATTGTCAGGTCGTATTCTCACATAAACTTTCTGTTTTGCCGTCATGATGTCTCTTTATGAATATATTTTCCATGTGTGCTCTGTCATGGGTAGAACTTTTATGATTTTGTTTCTTGCGATAAAGAAATCAGATTGGCTCAGCCACTGATGCTATAATAGATCAAAATATGATAATTCCTCAGCTGCAAAAGCTTGTTACTAGTGCACTGATGCATATATATGGACCATCTGTGTTTACTTACAGTGCCGGGTTATTGCGAGTCCATTCAATTGATTAATCCTTTGCTTGTACACCTCTCAAACTTATATGTATAATATCTTGGTTAACCTGCAAGGAGCTATTTCCCCCGTGAACCTTATTCTGAACATCGGCTCAATCTGTTTCCAAATGTTGTGTTTAAATATATCTTTCAATATCTGTCTCGTGTCCAATTAACTAAAGTTCAACAGGTCATATGCTTCATTAATTTTTATTTCGAGAATACAATATGCTTCATTATTACTCAAGTGGGCCTTTGGTCGATCTGTACTTGCTGAATCATATGTCAGGGCACAGCAGATGACATCGTGGACTTCTCTCATGGCAAGCGCCTATGGGAGCTAGCAAAGGAGAAGTATGAGCCTCTGTGGATCAAAGGTGGTGGCCACTGTAACCTGGAAACTTACCCTGAATACATCCGGCATCTGAGGAAGTTCGTAAACGCGATGGAGAAGCTTGCGAAAACTTCCAAGGCGCCCCAAATGCTTCCATTTTCGAGCACCACCGAAGTAAAACACAAGCGCTTGAGATTTGGGAAGAGATGAGCTCCCCTCCATCATTTCAGCCCTTACTAACCATGCTGCTGCTCATATAGAAGATGAAGAACTAACAGGAGAAGCCACTCAAGCGGATGGAATTTTCTCACTGACAGTACTGATGCCGCACTGGAAATGCAGCGCCCTACCTTATGGTCGGTCCGGTCCGTATGGGTTCAGATTACACAGACTTATGGGCTGCAATGTGTTGGAGATGCGATAAAGGGTTGTTTTGTATGGAGCAATGGCTTGTAATTTTTTTGAGCTTTATTTGAATGTGACTGAACTTGTACTGCTATGTACAATTTTCATGTATGGTGACCTTCATATTGAATGAAATTGAATTACATGCGATAGAAATCAACACTTGTGCTTGTAATTTGTTTCTGTTTTCTCTGGAGTCCAGATCAAGGCTTAGATAGAGAGATTTAGCATTGAGAGGTTCTGTATTGACCAGTTTTGTAATGACATGATTTCTTAGACTTAAATAGTCTATGTTTAGTATGGAGAGTTGAATTCATGAGAAATGTTGTACCAAGTAGACAACTTGACAAAAGTAGGTAGATCTCAAGTGAATAAGAGAAAACCTAGAAATTCTCTAATTCTTTTTTGGTCCCATAAATTGCTGATCCTTCTCAAAATGTAATTTCCATAATAGTAAAAGAGTACAATTACATCTCATACATAGCAAAATGTAATTTCCATGATAGTAAAAGAGTACAGTTACATATTTTCATGATTTGGCCCTCCATCAAAATTTAATTTCCTAACAGCCGACTGCAATGTGACATCTTGATCAACTCCAAGTAAGAGACTTGTATATCCGCCTTGGATCAACGGAGCAGTCATGGTCGAAAATTGCCCATACACATCATTTGCAAAGTTTGGCATTGTACTTTTAGCACCATTGCTACCAGCATTAAGCCCCTGTGTCATAAAAGGTGCATGTAAGTAAATAAATTATGGAAAGGGCAAAATGAGTCCAAGTCAGTCTTACGATCAATTGCTTTGGATCAACATCTTCATCTCTATTTTTTGCAGCATTATTTGGATCTTCTCCTATAGTCAAACGTAAAAAAATAAAAAAAGATAAACCAAAATTATTATAGAAGCAGCCATAAGGGAAACAAAACCAGCTAGACCGAGTAGGATCACTACCTTTCTTCTGAGCACTTTTCTTCTTCTTCTTCCCTGTCTTCTTTTCAACCACATTTTTGAACCTTGTAGTCTTTGGACCTTTTACCACTCGAGGAACTCTAAACGATATTGTACCATTTAATGTGTCTCTAGTATAGTCATTCGAAATTAGAGGAACCTCATTGGGTTTTTCTTCCATCTGGCTTAGAGAAGTATCTGCTTCCAAGTCTAACTTATTTATGGCTTTCTCCAAATCATCAAGAAGTTCTTTTGACACTTAACACTTCAATGCAACGGATGTGGCCTTCGAGATAAGTGCAAAGACGTGTTTTCAAATCTTCCTTCTCACTTCCTTGTTTCTCAATATAAAATCCTCTTTTCGCATATTTTGTCCATCTGTTTAGTATATATTGCAATGGCAAAATGAAAACTCCATTCATATTGAAGACTTTGAGGGCATGGTTGCACAATATACCTATAATATATGGATGCCATTTTCAGCAAATTGTATTAGAAACTATATTGCAAATTAAAATGTGCATACATACCTATGGATTCAAACTTTCTGCAAGAGCATGTAATGGTGGAATCTGCAGTGTTGAATACTACTGTTGCTCCATGATCAGATTGCATATGCATAACTATGAATGTCAAGATTGTCCCCTCGGTTTGTAGCAATTTACAAGAGAATGTAAATTGTTTTTTAAATTCTTCCTCAAACTCTGAATACATCCTCCTTGTATATGATTCAGCTGCAGTCTTCAGCATAGGTAAACTTGGGATGTAAGTAACCGGGTTCTTTCGGCGTGACTTAAAATCTTCATCTAACTCATTTTCACGGAGACTAGTTGAAACCTTCTCACATTCTATAAGGAGTTCGAAAGACCAAGTTTCCTCTGAAATCTTTTCTTGAAGACATTATTCATACCTTCACTCCTTTGAGTCGAGGTCATATCCGCTGTAAAAGAGTCACGGTGAGCAATGACCCACTTTGCCCTCAAATCATATAGGTTTGCTATCCATGTATTATCCTCAAGGTTCTATGTAGTCAACAATTCATGCCACTTCTTGTTGAAGTAAGCCTCTAACCTGTCTTCATACACACATCTCTTAAAATCAAGTAGAAACTTGTAATCCGACTCATGAATTACATGCCCGAGATGTTTAGCAGCATTTAGGTAAATGCGCCACAAACAAAGACAATGGCTTGTATTTGGGAATACATAAGCAATTGCTCTGCCATGGCGCATCTTGATCGATGAAAATTGTGCTTGGATGCTTGCACGACATTCTTTGTTAGAAAGGTTTCAAAGAGCCAAACAAATGATTCAATAGTTTCATTAAATAACGATTGCAACCCCAAAATTATTATGCATTTGTGATGGTTGGTTCCAAGGATTGGTGCAAAAGGCATTTCAAACTTATTAGTCTGAAACGTGGTGTCAAATGACACAGCATCACCAAAGCATTTGTAATCCATGATAGATTGACCATCTGCCCAAAAAAAATTTGCTAGCCGACCATCTTCCTTATTTATTTGAACGGCATAAAAAATGCAGGATCCTCTAACTGCTTATTTCTCAAGTATTCCAGTAGTGTTTGCGTGTCATTGGCTTCTAAGTACTTCCTGCGCTCACGACCAATCTCATTATTGCAATCCATCCTAAAGAATGGAACTTTGTCAACTCCTCCGTAAAACTCCTTCATGAACTCATACACCTGGGCTGGCTTCATCCCGGCTTCCCGTATCTGGCCAATTAGCTTCCTGTCCGACCAATCTCATTATTGCAATCCATCCTTGAGAATGGAACTTTGTCAACTCCTCCGTAAAACTCCTTCATGAACTCATACACCTGGGCTGGCTTCATCCCGGCTTCCCGTATCTAGCCAATTAGCTTCTTGTCCGCCTCTATAACACGTCGTTGGGATCTCAGTTTGTGCGACTTATTTGGAGTAACAAGATAATGATTGTGATCAAGTACAACTTTTTGCACTGTCCAAATACCCTCTTTGCTGACACTAAACTGAACACGGGCATCGCAACCCGTCCTTGTAGTGTCCTGTGATGACTCAGTTTCTCGATGTCCTTGGTTACCGCAAACTATATATTTCTGATATATAGTACCGTCTACTCGGCGCTTTGTTTGGCTCTTTCTAATACTGAACCCAACCTTGCCGGCATAGGTGTTGTACATCTCATAAGCTTTGTCCTCTGATTCAAAAGCCATTCCAACTTCAGGAACGGTCAAAGTTTGCCCAACTTTATGAACCACCTCCTGTACAATCAGTTGAGAATTACAGTTATATTATCACAATACAAAATATTGTGTTATCTTGAATTTGTTATTTTTAATTTCATTACCTCATCTGGTCCTTCATCTGTCATTGAATTAGGTGTGTTGTCATCACCATGAGTGTTAGCATCGATAGTGCCGATAGTGTCTACTCCCATGATGATCAATTCGGTGTTCTGTGCAATATGTGCACAATATGCATGACCAAACCACATAGATGAAAAAAAGATGATCAAAGAACTAGACGAGGACTGTCAGCCTCACACCTGCTCGGCAACTACCCACCAAAAACAACGCCATGATCTGCTTCTTTCTCGTGCCATTCCACAGGTAGCGATCATGCCGTTTTACAAGCTAACAAACACTCCTATCTACCCGCTGTGATCACCGGTTTATGGCGCATGATCACGGACGCCTTTCAAAGAAAAACGAAAAACAAGTTCTGAATTTTTAATACACATACAAGATTAGCTAGTCTTCAAGGACCATACCTGCGTTGTCTTCTCTCTGTTGGCTCCACGACCACTGGTGGCTGTGTCTTCTTCCTGGTCTCCTCTTCCTGCCATCGCGGCTGCGTCGTCTGTGGAGGCCATCGTCACAGATTGCTGCAGGTTTCCATCGAGAGGCGAAGAGACTCAATGGACTGCGAGACGTCGGATCGTGCGGCGTCCACGCGGCATCTGCCGTACGCGCATGGCTCGCGATGGGGATCGCTCGAGGAGGAAGGCAACTCGTGAGTTTGGCTCGATCGTGGCTCACGGGCGATAAGCGAGGCAACTGATCGCAGACAGGCGTCCACGCGGCGTTAATCTGGAGAAGGTACGCAGGGGCGTCGTTTGGAGACCGGATTCACGGAATTTTTTTCCCGCCCAGCGTTTATCGACCTCGTGCGCTCCGTCTGTGATTCCTACCCCGAGGCCGCTTCTCCTCGGCTTGCTTCACCCTTTCCTTCTGTGCGCATATCGCCTGTGTGTTGGTGGGGAGGGAGTTCCGATCGGCTGTTTCTTGGTGCTTCGCTTTTTTCCTGTTGGGGCTTAGATTATTCCCCGTTCTGGCATGGGTTGTTTCCCGTTCTATCTTAGATTATTCCCCATTCCGGCTTGGGCAATTGATTGTCTCCGTTTCTGCTGCTTCGATTCCTTTTGTTCTTGTTGTTCTAGCTGATTTGTCCTGTCCGTTGGTTGCTTCGTTCTACATTTTGCGATTGGACTATCGCTCGTTCTAGATTGCTCATGGTCTCTTGTTGTTTCTTTTTCCTTGTTACCCATTCCGACTTAAGAGATCGATTGTGCCCGGTTCTGCTGGTTCGATCCCTTTTGTTCTTATTGTTTTTGCCATTTTTCCCTGTTCGCTGACTGCTTCATTTTGTTTTTTGCAATCGGCGATTGGGTTGTTCCCCATTCTTGGTTCATTATTTCTTTTTCCCCGTTGGCTAATCCTGCTGCCTGATCTTGTTCTTGGTTCGTCGAGCGAACTGTTGGTTTGTTGTTCGTAGGGATAGAACCGGTTCTTTGTTTTGTTGTTCGTATGTGGAGCACTCTTCCAGTCGTCTTTCATTTTATTGATTATTACATGTTCCTGCTTTTGTCGATTTGATTATTTATTCTGTTTTCCTGGTCGTGGCTTGCCATTTGTTTTTTTTTGTATTTTCATGTGGTTCTTTGTCCTGCTACGTCTGCTAGCCCTGTGTCGCCCCTTCTTCGTTGTCCCGCTGGTTCGCCGCCTGTTCTTCGAGCTTGGATTGTTCTTGGGTTTGGTCTTTCCTCCATATTGGCATGTGCATCGATTATGTTTGGTGGTTTAGTCTTAATTCCCTCCGAGTTATCGCGTGTAGCTCACTGTGTTTGTTGCGGGAGGCGGATATGGATGAACAGCTGCTGCTGCGGCGCTAGCGGGTGTTCGCCGCCTAGGAGTGGTCGTTTCGCATGGATCGACTCTCCGGTAAGCGCCGCCCTCTGCGCGGCCATTGCTGATGTGCTCCCCGCTTCCTCGGCGGCTACTCCAACAGCACCCTCGTGGTATCCCACCCCCTATCCAGCCCCTAGCCCTAGCATTCCCTGGGCACACTATGTGGTGAGACGATGATGACACTGGCGGCGATATCCAAGAGCGATGTGGTCTCCAGCAGCGGTGGTGAGAAGTTCGTGCTTCGGCTGTGGCATCAGAACGGTAGGTGCCCAGAGGACACCGTGCCAATCCGGAGAGCGAGGAAGCACGACCTGCTCCGGACAAGCTTGATTTGGTGGTACCGCAGGAAGCGCCACACGGTGGCCATCCCGATGTCCATCGATCTTGCTCAACAAGGGCGCCCATCAAGTACATGCACGCATTATCTATCTTGTGTTGAGGTGGATGGAGAAAAAATGCTATTGATGGGCCCCCTGGCCCCTGTTTTGTTCTATGAAGATTGTAACTTTCCTTCTTGGGTGGCGTTTTGTGCTTCTTGTGTGAAGTCGTTCTTGCTTAGCTTTGGGAACTACCAGAGTAGTCCTTTTTGCGAAAGTGATTTATTCCAATTCTTATATAAAAAATGCTACTGATGTGCCCCCTGTTTTGTTCTGTGAAGATTGCGACTTTCCTTTTTGGGTGCCGCTTTCTACTACTTCTTGTGTGAGGTGCACATCTCACACTAGCCAGCATTTGGTCACCCTTTCCTTAAGAATTGCACTATCCAGGTAGCTTGCTGATATAGCTTCAGGAATAATGGTTCTTGCTGGATTCCTGTTCAGCTGGACTCAAGGAGTTTTATTTTTTACTTTTGCAGATGAGGCCTAACTATTACTCGGATGGCCTGTACGACGAATCCAAGAGCGATGTCGCCTCCAGCAGCGATGGTGAGAAGCCCATGGTTGCTTGTACTTGATATCTCACTTATATATATTCATTGTTTAATTGTTCATGTTTGATTTAGTTCCTGCCACTCATATGCTTAGTTAATTTCGATGAATGATAATCTGCAAATGATTATGTAGCACAAATTTCAACTGGTCATAATATTCGGCTTTAGTAGAAGAGAATGTGAATGTGGCCTCCAGCAGCGGTGGTGAGAAGCCCATGGTTGCTTGTACTTGATATCTCACTGATATATATTCACTATTTAATTGTTCATGTTTGATTTAGTTCCTGCCACTCATATGCTTAGTTAATTTCGACGAATGATAATCTGCAAATGATTATGTAGCACAAATTTCAAGTGGTCATAATATTCGGCTTTAGTAGAAGAGAATGTGACCACCATGCCATGTCGATGTCAAAACTTGACTTCAGCACTGAAGAAGAAAAGGATAGCATCGAGCAAGTTTCCTATAGTGCTATTTTCTATTTAAGCAAGGAAGATAGAAGTTTACCTGTTATAGAGTCGATGTTGCCTATTCTTAAACGGGGTATTGCAGTGCACCATTTTGGACTACTTCCAATAATTAGGGAGCTGGTAGAATTGCCCTTCCAAGAAGGCCTTGTGAAAGCTCTCTTTGCTACTGCTACTGAGACGGTGTGTTCTTTAACCTATCCACTTAACCCTTAAACTTGTTTTCATGCCTTCACATGTATCTAGAGTTACATTTCTCAAACGGACCTTTTTTTGTCTTTGAACTAGGGAAAGTTAGAACTAATCTTTTGCACTTTCTGCTATATACCTTGGATTCTTTAGTAGCAGCATTAGATCGACACATGATCTTTTTTTCTCAGTTTTCCATGGGGCTGAATATGCCTGCAAAAATAGTTGTCTTCACATCTGTCAAAAAATGGGATGGTGGTACTGACCGCTATATTGATTCTGGATAATACATACAGGTAAATCGTAATTTATATATGAAGTGCAAGTCATGCATAAAGATAGACCTAGCAAGACGAATAGAGCATACAAGCCTGGCTTACTATAATTTCGTATTCATTTTCGTAGATGAGTGGAAGAGCTAGTCTATGTGACAAGGATGAACGTGGAATTTGTTTTATAATGATAGATGAGAAAGTAAGGCCCCGCAGTTATCTGTTGCAACTATATTTGTTTTCCACAATATATTATATATATATATATCACTCCAGATGTTCATGCCAGGAGGTTTAGTTTCTCTTTAGTTGACTGAAACAGGTCAGTGTGCTATTCTTGACACAATGAGATATCTTTGGAAAAAATACAATAATTTGGTCCAATGCATCCTGATTCTGCAGTATTTTTTTGGGGTTTAGTAGGCAAAATCAAATGTGGCAAGTGGCAACTGATACCTTCTTTATTTCTGTAATGCAAATGCCTGCTACTTCACTTGTTGTCGTGGTTCTGATTGCGCTATTATCAGCTTTAGTCTCTATTCTTTTTTGATGTATACAAACGACATGTATAACTTAACTAAAGTCAGCATGAGCCAAGACATGTTTTGAATCTGCATTGAACCTTTACATTTGAAAGATGCTTGACCTGTTCTGACTTGTGTGTAGTAGTTGTGCTAAGATTCATTTTTTGCTGCTGAAGCTATCCTCCAAGATTTTGGTTTTGTTCCATACTCATGCTTGAATTTGCTTGTCATATCAGTAGTTTTACTAGATGTTTTTCTTCGCTAATGAATTTTTTTACTGCATTTGTTTGCCATATTTTTGTACCTTGTGCTATGTTTCGTGAATTTGCTTGTCATATCAGTAGTGCTGATCTGATTTGGTTTGCGTTACTTTTGATTTGTTGTTTGCTCTTCGTTTCATCCCGATTTTGGCCTATTTGGCCCTCACTATGTACTTTCCCCAAATACCTATTCCGGTTCCAGTGGGGTGTCTGTGCTGAAATCTTGTCCTCACTATGTATGCTTTTTTCTCATTTGGATGCAGGTCCGTGCTACTGTATCACATGGTGCCGACTGCGACCTACAAATTCTTCCTTTCCTGTCTGCTGGTTCGAGGTAGCGTTATTTATCCTTTGTGTTATGCCAACTTCTTGTTTGTCTTGTTTATTCCGAATTATATTATCTATCTTATGTCGGGAAAATTTCTTTGCATCACATTGCATCCTCTAGCGTCATCAATATTGAATCATAAATAATTGCCTCACCTGCTTCCATACAGTATCCACGTTTGAGTATCTCAGAACCCCCTGCACAAGCAGCTATCTCTGAAAAGAATATTCAGTTACCTAGCGCCCATCCTATCACATCATCTCGATCTGCCTTTCTTACTATGGTTTAGGAACTTCCTACAGCTAACAAGGTCTACTCTTGCTACGTAACTTTATTTTCTTGATTCCAGCTGTTCTTGTCTGCATATGCATACCATTAATATGAAGATACATACTGCCCACGTCTTCTTTTCCTTAATAAGGTTTATAGCCCACCCACCTGAAACTCATACTATAAACTACTTCTTACATACTCTGCGCTATAAAAACATATTATTCACATATAACAGACCATACCTATCATGATCCTGTTCTTACTCAAACTTTCACCGCATCTCAGACTTTTGCTATGCTCATGCTTCGTTCTTCTATTTATCCATGCTTCAGAGACTACGTCAGTTATTCCTATCTACACCTTATTTTTGCCTAAACATATATATGATTATTGTTATAGGAAAGCGTTGTAGAGTCTACTATTTTTCCTTAGAGAACATTGATGTCGCCACAGGTCAGCCAGTCTGATCATTACATAATTTTTTTTCTTTGCCTTACCATATATATGATCATGGTCACAAGGAATCGTTGGAGGACCAGCTGTTTTCTCTCAAGGAACACCGCTGTCACCACAGGTCATTCATTTTACGTCGAAGCAGTTGCTTTGTACTGATGACCCCTATCTTGCTACTACCGATAGCAACACTAGGTTATCTTTGTATACATAATTGCATACATGTTTTGACTATAGTCACTTATAGTTCAGTTTTAACTTTTTTCCCCATTGATATCAGTGCTCCCAGCCTTAGCAAAAGAAAACCTTCAGCTAAAAAGAGGCTTTTTCGAGGTGTCGATAAAGGGTCTTCGTGACAAATGTACTCGCTTACACAGCTTTCTCTTTTGTTGCTTATATTTTGATTCCATATTCTCCATCACAGTTCATGTGGGCGACCATCCATCACTACAAACTGAGCCTTCTAGCAGTTAACCATACCGTTTGGCTTCTTCGGCGATAAAAATTGGACTATGTTCCCTATGCCAGCTGTATAGCGATATAGTTATGTTCACAACAGTAGTTTAATGCGAAACCTTAATATTACTATGTTCGGTCAAATTTTGTACTTTTGGATAACCAGCTTTACTCGACTATGTTGTCCTTTGAACCAGACAAAGTAATACCAATATTCCTTTTGTTGTCCATTCAATTCTTTCTTTGCATATTCTAGTACCTTACGTAAATACTGCCTTCTATCTGAATCTCTTTTGCCGCATCGTATATATTTACCCGTCTTTTGTGCTGTGGTTGACTTGGGGCCATATATCTTATTGCCAGAAATGGTAGATAGGAATGCTCATTTGGCGATTACTGTATTTATCATATAAGCTGATCAATCACATGCTTAAGGTTCCTGTGGCAGTGCCTATTTTCTGGTAAGTATTTTCCATTTGATTCTTAGGTGGAAACAATTGAAGATTATTGTCCATTTCAGTACTCTCATGGGCTTGAAATCAATCTGTGTATCTTGTGATGCTAGCTCACAAGTCATAATAGAGACTCGTGTGGTTTTTTGTTTCTTTGAGCATTTTATTTAATCACACAAATTTCATTTGGTCAGGTTAGTATTATTTGGTAGCTCTGTCTCCATATGGTTGCACATTTGATACACCATTTAATTCTTGTTATTTGCAAATGTGAAGTACTAACCGGACAATTCCATGTGTGCTTAAAGTAAAGCTTTTGTTGTTCAGCTTTACAAAATTACCATAAATTTGTAAATTGTGCTGGAATTCTAAAATTGCAAATATAACTACCACTAATTTATGATTGATCTGATTATATATTATATCATATATGCTATTTCTTTTAGGTTGTGCTTGGTGATCAAATTTTTTTGTAGTCTTAAGACTTTATGACCATTAAGATTGCTATCTTGAACAATAAGCATTCTAAGTAAGACTGCCGCTTGCCAACGAAACGCCTTTTAAGCAGTATGTTGTCCTTGCTATTACTATGTTTTGTCACGTTTCATGCTTTCAGATAACCGATTTTACTTAATTTGTCCCTTATCCGTTGGACCAGACAGGGTAATAGCTATATTCCTTTTGTTATCCATTCGGTTTTACCATTCCATAGTACAGCGCCTTACAAGAATATCAGAATAATTTTGGCGCCAAACGCACTGCGAATGCTACCAAACCCTAATCAACTCAATGACATCTCTACAAAATTTTCAGAATCAACTAAACTCTAAGACCGGCTTAAAGCTAAGCCACCGAATTTACAAAATTTCGCATGACCTCTCTAGAAAGAGGGCATCCACTCAACATCAAAAGAACAATAGCAAGATAGATATCATTCATTCAACCAAGATGAAACATTCTAGCAGGTCCTTAGATATCAATCACACATCCACCGGCAATTCATAAATTACACCACAACAAACAACACTTTACAACCACATTAGGTACGATCAGCTTTATGAATTAATTTAAGGAGATAATGACCGGTCGTGCACGTGCTTCTACTCCCAACCGCATTTGAGCCAACTTCAAGATACCTAAAACAGGAAAATAAACAAGTGTGAGTCCAAGACTCAGCAAAGTGCAACAAGTAAGAAAGGTAAGGCATTAAACTTAAATGCAACTATTAGAAGACATCAAGTAGCAGTTCCTTAAATTGATATCCGTAAAAAAAGGAAACAGCTGAATTCATAAAAGATCCACAACGTAAGAGCATGATTACTTCATCATTTAAATAACCATTACTTAACTGAAACATCCAGCAACAGGAGTAGTAACAGCTCCACTTACCTCAACCAACTTGACAATGTAACAAAACCTTACCCATGCTTTGGGAATCAATTCTGGATGACCCCACGACTCAATTCTCAACCTGTTCTTTCCATTCCCATCAATCAACATTTATCAATCGCAATACACAATGCAATGAAATACTTTTGTGCTTTCATTCACATAATATCTCATACATATATGCAAAGATATATAATGCAACACAACCATGCACTTCATTCACATAATATCCCATGCAGATACGCAATGATATATATATATAATGCAACACAACCATGCATTTCATTCACATAATATCCCTTGCAGATACGCAATGATATATATATTACAACACAACCATGCATTTCATTCACATCAATCAACAATTAACAATCTCAATGCATAACATGATCCATCATTGTCAATACAATGCAGATGCAAATATGACATACAAAAGAAGAATCTCATATCCATACATCATAATCAGCTCATAAAACATGATCTATCATTGACAATGCAATGTAGATTGCACAATTTCTATGTATATGATGCATCATGTATGCTCATCTCCTCTTTTAGCACATACCGGTATGGCCGAGTGCACACTCGTCGGTGTGCACCCTCTCATTCCCCTTCCACCCCGTGGTGGAGGGCGCCTACTCATCGACTCGCCCCCGTGACAACCACGATACGGGACTACGAGGTAGACTTTCGTGCTCACTACATGTGAGCACAGAGGTTCAGATCGAATGGGTCGCCTTCCATCATGAATGCACGAATGCAATTAACATAAACAAATTTGCAAACTACATTCAGTTCTCACATTTGCATAGCCATAGCCAAATACATAAACATCACCACTTCTCACATCCATAAATTACCATTCTCAATATTCAAATCACTTTCTCAACACTCAGATCCATATCTTTAATAAATCTTATCAACATGGTCAATCATCATTAACACTCGCACTCAAAGACATAATCAATTTTCAAGATAGCAAATCAACTTTTCCTATTAATCCAACCTCGCAACTCCATTATTCACATTTATCTATCATAGTAGTAAGCAATCTTATGAACGTGTGATATAGCAATATGTCAATTTGGCGATTATACGGGGTCCAACAAACAACCCACAAAGCATTCACTCCAAAGATGCACCTTTCATAAACGCATATATGCAAAAAGGCCATTCTCAACTTTCATATCCATAAGGTCACATATATCAGCAACTCTCACATAACCGCCACAATCGCATATCATGACCACAGTTCGAGCTATTTTCATAACGCAAATCTTATATCTTCTATGTTCCCATTAGCCTAACCGTACTAGGGAGTATCATCAAGGCATATATAAAATGTAACCCATGGCATATTGACAAGACATATGATTCGTCAATCAACACACATAACAAACAAACAAACAAACATTGATGCACTTCATATAATCTAGGTTTGAACGATAGCATAACCAATTAAAAATTCTCATTCATCACACCGCAAGCAAAATCAACATGAAAATATTAAAATAACGCATGGATAATTATATGCTTGCAAAACCAAATGGCCACCTAAGCCACAACCGAATACATTTGCACTTGCCTTCAACTTCTCGAGACGGTGTGGCGAGACGAGATTGCCACCCCCGGGGTCACACCACCTGCACATGGATATAATCCACTCAAAAACACACCCACAATTCAACGCAAGACTCATAACTAAATTGGCTTCGCAACCTACTCCTAAAACCCGAAAACAGAAATCTGCCAGCCCGGGGCAGCACTTGGTAAAATGGGCATAACTTTCAAACGGCTGAACAAAACTTAGCGATTCTGGACTTCATTGAAAGGTAATTCGATTATCTACAACTTTTTCTATAGCCGACCGACCGGGAAAAGCACCGATTATTCCCAGATTTGCGACGAACAGCAGACAGCCGCAAAAATACTTCGCTCTGGACAGCACACGGTAAAATAGTCATAACTTTTAAATGGCTGAACGAAACTTGATGATTTCGGTCTCTATTGAAATGTAATTCAATTATCTACAACTTTCGTTATAGCCAAACCCCCAAGAAATGCTTGGAGAATTTTCAAACAGCAGCTCTAACAGGAGGCAAAAATCTGCTCGAAACTGAAATTTCAAATCACTCTAGTCTCTCAATCCCTCAACTAAATACAATGCAAAACAAGAACCCTAGCTAGGCATTTCATCAAACACCACGCATGCAAGCAATCTCACCCCAAAACTTCTAGGGTTTTTACCTCCAATCTCTTACTCATGGAGGAAGGGAGGTGGAGGAGGGCTGCCTTGAGGGGGAGGGAGGAGCTCACTGACCTGGGAAGGGGTCACGGAGCAAGGCCGAGGTGCTGGAGGGCCGGTGGTTGCTGGGAAGCCTCAGGCGCGACGGCTTGCCAGTGGAGTGGCGCCAAGAGGACTCCCAGATGTCGCTATGCTGCTTGCTGCTGCCCTACTTGTTGCTGCTCGGCTGATGAAGGGGAGGCGCATGGAGGAAGGCTCCAGGGAGAAATCGCCAAGGGCTGAGGCGCAGAGGCTGTTCAGCCAGAGGAAAACGACTGGGGAAAAGAAATGGCTGGGGAAAAAATCTCCACCAAGAAATTTCAGCCACACACAATTGAAGAGAGAGAGAGAGATTAGGTGAGGGAGGGGAAATTTCTAAAAACCCCCCCTAAAAACCAAAGTCTAACTTTAAGCCCTTGAAGCTAAATCACTAATTTCCAATTCTTGGCGCGAAACGACAATTAATAAGCAACAAAATTTGCCGCCAAACTAAACGACAGGGAGAAAACACCCATTCCGATAAGTATTTCAAGGAAAACTCAAAACCTTTAATAAAATGCGGGGCGACAAAACGTTTCTCCCGAATAAATCCTTGAATCAAGAAAATGAAGACAACTCCGGCCAAAAATCCAGGAAAAACGATTTTTGCGGTATTACACTCTTCCCCCCTTTAACAGAATTCGACCTCGAATTCTGACCACCACAAGAACACCAACAAGAACAACAGAAACAAAATACGAAACAACAATTCCGGGCATTTCTCACACAAGTGGAACTCCAAAATTCAATCTACTTCTCTTCCCAATAAAAAGAAGCAAGTAACTTAACTCATTCCAACAAGCTTCTAACCAATACCGAACATAGCACTATTTCTAACCAAGTAACACCGGAATCCTCTAGGAATCAAAACACAACTTTTACCCTTTCAACAGTTGTCCTTTGGAACAACAGGATCAAAATCATTCTTTACTATCGACATGATAAGCCCCACAGGGCACCAATCAAATTCCCTCATAACACAAAATCGTACTTGACCTTCTTTCAAACTTATCTCATACAACGGTACAACCACTTAAAAGAAAGGTTCACAACTGAACCATCCATTTTCGACTGACCCACATTGAGTCCAACCCATAAAACCGAGGGTTCCGACAAACTTACGGAAATAAAGCATTTGGCGACTGATTCCACCCAGCTCACCAACCACAAAGTCCCACACAACCCTAGGGACAACACGATCAAAATGCTCCTCTCATAAAGGTCGGAACCACGCCAAGGAACATTTTACATAAACTTGCTATCACCTTCTGTACAATCGACAATTCTCCCAAAAGAATTTAAATCGACATCACAAGGCTCCATCATAATCCACCTTTAAACTACTTGAGATCAATCGCTTAGCTCATGCTAGGATCGCAAATCAACACCAAACTATACTTAGTGCTTTTCTTAAGAGGGTCTCGCCCTCACATTCTTTCACTCACATAGTCAAACCCAAGAGTATAAATTCTTACTATACTCAACACAATACCACGAATAGTCATCATCTTTAACTCCAGATAGGATGTAAAAGAGATACAATTCTCTTTAAACCAATAAACCACATACATCACCTTGGAGAAAATTCAACAAAAACCCATGATCACTCTAGTTCCTTTCCTAAGCCAAATCGCAAAGGCAAATCCGAATCTCGAACATCTCAAGAATCACTTTTATCATTTTCGAATTAACGCGATAAAATTTACATCGGGAAGCACTCAAGATAAAAAGAGAGACTCCACGCAACTCCTTGACAGAAGCTCTTAATAACCAAAACAACTTAACTTGCTGTCATCAAAGCAAAACTGCTTATAACATCAAGATCGACACTTGGGAAGAGAAAATCGATTCTCAAACCCGACATCCGAACCCAAAATCAACACACAATCTCCCAAAGAGAAGAGGGGAAACTCATTCCCAACAGAGACCACTTCACGAGCCGATATCACTTAATTAACAAGTTTCTCAACCAAACTTGTTATTACTTCTTTGACACAATCATTCATAACTTTACGCAAACACCATTTTCAGATCTCCACTTTTAACCGTGGATCACCATGACCCACAACCTACTTCTTGCCATCTATCCAATTAGGGTTGGCCACCTTAATCCCAACAACACAAAACATCTACTAATCCTCTACGGGAAGATCTTCAATCACCCACAACTTACTCTAACTGTCAAATTTTCCTTTCCAGAAATGCCAACGAAAACTTCCAAAGAAGCTCGACTCTCAAAAGACTTAGAAAATGACAGGGCTCAAGCCATGTCATTCAATAAAACTACAAATCAAATATCAAACTCTAAAATTCCACGAAGGAAAGGAGTTACACAAATCAATTCACGGAAAGGAAAAGCGAATCAATCGAATAACACTTTTCCCTTAAAGCCCCAAATCCAAAACTTCAACCCGGAAAACGACGACACGAAGAAATCCATGTCTTTCTCCGCAAAGCGACCAAAAAGGGGCAGCATAAAACTCTCTTCTTTGCCTTAAATCCAAGAAGACCAAGGAAGACAAAATTTAGATACACACTCCAACAACTCTTCAATTTTATGACAGAAACACAAGAACTCTCCTTCGATGCTGGCTCTAAACTGCCGCACCAACAATCACAACCACACGACAAGGCCGAACCCTTCGGCACAAAGAGTCCCACCAGACCCCGCAGAGCGCTCAATTACTTCGAGAATAGTCATAAATACTACCAGAGCCTTAACAAGACTAACATATAACATAATCACAAGTATCAACATAACATTAATAATAAAATAAGCATCGTAATACAATACAACGATATCCCATCCCTTTCCTACTGTGCATCAGAGTGTGTCAAATTTTAAATTAATTCATCATTCTACATCAAGTTTTACAGGTATTGCCCTAGGGCCACATTTTAAAGGTTCAACATAAACCATGTTTCTACCTTCACACAACGCAAAATTTTAATTCATTCGGAATTACTCACTACATTCATACACCACGGACTCAAGCCCGCTCGATACTAATCAGAATAACACCCGGCCAAGCGCACCGCGAATGCTACCAAACCCTAATCAACTCAATGACATCTCTACAAAATTTTCAGGAATCAACCAAACTCTAAGACCGGCTTAAAGCTAAGCCACCGAAATTTAGAAAATTTCGGCATGACCTCTCTAGAAAAGAGGGCATCCACTCAGCAGTCAAAAGAACAATAGCAGTATAGATATCATTCATTCAACCAAGATGAAAAATTCTAGCAGGTCCTTAGATATCAATCACACATCCACTGGCAATTCATAAATTACACCACAACAAACAACACTTTACAACCACATTAGGTACGATCAGGCTTTATGAATTAATTTAAGGAGATAATGACCGAAGTCGTGCACGTGCTTCTACTCCCAACCAGACGAGCCAACTTCAAGATACCTAAAACAGGAAAATAAACAAGCGTGAGTCCAAGACTCAGCAAAGTGCAACAAGTAAGAAAGGTAAGGCATTAGACTTAAATGCAACTATTAGAAGACATCAAGTAGCAGCCTTAAATTGATATCCGTAAATAAAGGAAACAAATTGAATTCATAAAAGATCCACAACGTAAGAGCACGATTACTTCATCATTTAAATAACCATTACTTAACTGAAACATCCAGCAACAAGAGTAGTAACAGCTCCACTTACCTCAACCAACTTGACAATGTAACAAAACCTTACCCATGCTTTGGGAATCAATTCTGGATGAGCCCACGACTCAATTCTCAACCTGTTCTTTCCATTCCCATCAATCAACATTTATCAATCGCAATACACAATGCAATGAAATACTTTTGTGCTTTCATTCACATAATATCTCATACATATATGCAAAGATATATAATGCAACACAACCATGCATTTCATTCACATAATATCCCATGCAGATACGCAATGATATATATATAATGCAACACAACCATGCATTTCATTCACATAATATCCCATGCAGATACGCAATGATATATATATTGCAACACAACCATGCATTTCATTCACATCAATCAACAATTAACAATCTCAATCCATAACATGATCCATCATTGTCAATACAATGCAGATGCAAATATGCCATACAAAAGAAGAATCTCATATCCATACATCATAATCAGCTCATAAAACATGATCTATCATTGACAATGCAATGTAGATTGCACAATTTCTATGCATATGATGCATCATGTATGCTCATCTCCTCTTTAGCACATACTGGGGTATGGCGAGTGCACACTGCGTCGGTGTGCACCCTCTCATTCCCTTCCACCTGTGGTGGAGGCGCCTACTTTCTCGACTCGCTCCCAGACAACCACGATACGGACTACGAGGTAGGACTTTCGTGCTCACTACATGTGAGCACAGAGGCCCTGATCGAATGGGTCGCCTTCCATCATGAATGCACTAATGCAATTAACATAAACAAATTTGTAAACTACATTCAATTCTCACATTTGCATAGCCATAGCCAAATACATAAACATCAGCCACTTCTCACATCCATAAATTACCATTCTCAATATTCAAATCACTTTCTCAACACTCGTATCCATATCTTTAATAAATCTTATCAACATGGTCAATCTGTCATTAACACTCGCACCAAAGACATAATCAATTTTCAAGATAGCAAATCAACTTTTCCTATTAATCCAACCTCGCAACTCCATTATTCACATTTATCTATCATAGTAGTAAGCAATCTTATGAACGTATGATATAGCAATATGTCAATTTGGCGATTATACGGGGTCCAACAAACAACCCACAAAGCATTCACTCCAAAGATGCACCTTTCATAAACGCATATATGCAAAAAGGCCATTCTCAACTTTCATATCCATAAGGTCACATATATCAGCAACACTCACATAACCGCCACAATCGCATATCATGACCACAGTTCGAGCTATTTTCATAACGCAAATCTTATATCTTCTATGTTTCCATTAGCCTAACCGTACTAGGGAGTATCATCAAGGCATATATAAAATGTAACCCATGGCATATTGACAAGACATATGATTCGTCAATCAATACACATAACAAACAAACAAACAAACATTGATGCACTTCATATAATCTAGGTTTGAACGATAGCATAACCAATTAACCATTCTCATTCATCACATCGCAAGCAAAATCAACATGAAAATATTAAAATAACGCATGGATAATTATATGCTTGCAAAACCAAATGGCCACCTAAGCCACAACCGAATACATTTGCACTTGCCTTCAACTTCTCGAGACGGTGTGGCGAGACGAGATTGCCACCCCCGGGGTCACACCACCTGCACATGGATATAATCCACTCAAAAACACACCCACAATTCAACGCAAGACTCATAACTAAATTGGCTTCGCAACCTACTCCTAAAACCCGAAAACAGAAATCTGCCAGCCCGGGGCAGCACTTGGTAAAATGGGCATAACTTTCAAACGGCTGAACAAAACTTAGCGATTCTAGACTTCATTGAAAGGTAATTCGATTATCTACAACTTTTTCTATAGCCGACCGACCGGGAAAAGCACCGATTATTCCCAGATTTGCGACGAACAGCAGACAGCCGCAAAAATACTTCGCTCTGGACAGCACACGGTAAAATAGTCATAACTTTTAAATGGCTGAACGAAACTTGATGATTTCGGTCTCTATTGAAAGGTAATTCAATTATCTACAACTTTCGTTATAGCCAAACCCCCAAGAAATGCTTGGAGAATTTTCAAACAGCAGCTCTAACAGGAGGCAAAAATCTGCTCGAAACTGAAATTTCAAATCACTCTAGTCTCTCAATCCCTCAACTAAATACAATGCAAAACAAGAACCCTAGCTAGGCATTTCATCAAACACCACGCATGCAAGCAATCTCACCCCCAAAACTTCTAGGGTTTTTACCTCCAATCTCTTACTCATGGAGGAAGGGAGGTGGAGGAGGGCTGCCTTGAGGGGGAGGGAGGAGCTCGCCGGCCTGGGGAAGGGGGTCGCCGGAGCAAGGCCGAGGCTGCCGGAGTGGCTGTGGTTGCCGGGAAGCCTCCAGGGCGACGGCTTGCAGTGGAGTGGCGCCAGGAGGACTCCCAGGATGTCGCCACGCTGCTTGCTGCTTCCTCGCTGTCTTGCTACCGATGAAGGGAGGCGCATGGAGGAAGGCTCCAGGGAGAAATCGCCAAGGGCTGAGGCGCAGAGGGCTGTTCGGCCAGAGGAAAACGACTGGGGAAAAGAAATGGCTGGGGAAAAAATCTCCACCAAGAAATTTCAGCCACACACAATTGAAGAGAGAGAGATTAGGTGAGGGAGGGGAAATTTCTAAAAACCCCCCCTAAAAACCAAAGTCTAACTTTAAGCCCTTGAAGCTAATCACTAATTTCAATTCTTGGCGCGAAACGACAATTAATAAGCAAAACAAAATTTGCCGCCAAACTAAACGACAGGGAGAAAACACCCATTCCGATAAGTATTTCAAGGAAAACTCAAAACCTTTAATAAAATGCGAGGCGACAAAACGTTCTCCCGAATAAATCCTTGAATCAAGAAAATGAAGACAACTCCGGCCGAAAATCCAGGAAAAACGATTTTGTGGTACTACAAATACTGGCTTCTATCTTAAACTCTCTTGCCGTGTTGTATATATACATGTTTACCTCATATCCACACGCACTACTCTTGTCTCATGCAGCAGTCCTGAATCCTGATATACACCTGTCATATGCGTAAACAGATGTATTCGTCTCGCCTATACATGGTTCCTACTCCTACCTTTGCAGGGCAAATATATCCTTCAATTGGATTGAAGCATTACCTGTCGCTGTATTATCCTTGCTATAACATATCACTCTGCGTTATTACCATTGTGTTACTTATTCCTGTACACACATCTGATGCTATGGCATATATCTCGCCTTGTGTTATTATGATACTTTTCCACTATAATCAAAACCCTGCCTTGCCTGCTCTGAGCTGTGGCTAGACGGTAATACCTGCGTTCACTATTATCAATCTTGTAGGTAACGGCACAGCGTAGCGTGCTATTATACCTAGTATTTATTATGGTCTTAGGCATTGTAGAACAGGGGCGTGAAGTAGGTAGGTATACTACGTACTTAAACAGGAATGAAGAAGAACCAACTTGCTACCAATCGAAAGTAACCTCCCCTTCCAAGCAAAAATCCCACTTTTTCTCTATATCGTCAACCAAAAATCCAACCTTTTCAAAATTTTCGCAACAAAAAATTCCTAATCTAACAATTGAAATCTATCATCTGAAACATGAAAACCCAAATACTTCATTGGAATTATGATATACCCTCCAACCATAGTTATTAGTAATATGGTTCATTCGAGTCACAGTGTGGGATTTGGATTCGCGGTTCACCGTACTATTTTTTATTTCAATTTCTACTGTGAACACGAATCCTATACCCTAAACCAATTCGGGTTCGACAAATCTATTTGTGATTCATAGGGGTATACAGCAAATCCGCTAACTATACCTCCAACCTCACATTCAAATGACTGTTGCAAGATAATTTCAATCTTATCACTCCGTTTCTCTTCTGGACACTTACCAAACAGAATCTATCCAAGTAGTAAATTACATCTTACATAGTTACAAAATGTAGAAACAAGGACGCAAATATACAAATTAGTTCTTGCTGATTTGTGTTTTTGGTGATCAATTTGTGTTCTAGTGTTTTTGTTCTATATATAGGATTTTAATAGATGTAAGTGGAGAAGTAGTGAGGCGACAAACTTTAGACTTGGCCTAGGACATTTTCAGGTATCGACATGTGTAGGATCAACGTTGATGCAATCTCCATTACCAGTTTTAACAGTCCTTTCAATTTTTGCCGGCATCTTGTGCTGCTCCGTGGAAGTTTTAGCTGAATTAGTAGGAGCAGCAGCAGCCGGCAGCAAGTAGCACTACCAGTATACATGCAGCTATTAGCAAGTAGTAGTACTAGTGCCAACTAACAAGCATTAGTAGTATTGACAAATTGTTTTGGCACTAGCATGTAAGCTAGTTAGGCAGCTCCTTTTTTTCTATTTTTTGCTTATTTATGCATTTATTTATCTTGTTAAGTTTTTATTCATCAAATTTTCCTGATTTGCCTGTAAAAAGTAATCTTGCAGCGTAAATTGATATGCAAATTGTATAGTATTTGGACTACAAGTTATCGGTGTGAATTTGTCAAATGTTTGGGTTTAACATTACACACCTAACAGTTATTGTTGTTCAATGCCGGTGGACAAATGAAGTTATATATAAACTTAATGGAAAAAATTGCAGGCTATAAACATTAATCTTAAAGTCTTAATTGGTGTGCAATCATGAGAGACCATGTGGTAGTCTACCTATATTTGTGATGAGTATTTGATTGTGTTTTAACTTGTGATGCTCAGGTTTGAAATGAGCTTGCTTTGGTTTTGAACAATTTGAGTTGAGTGGTCTTGATGCCCTAGAGTGGTCATGACCTTGCCTTAAGTGATCATAGCCTTGCTATCAGTGGTTGTGACCTTCGTGACCTTTAGAGTGGTCGTGGCCTCTAAAGTGGTCGTTCCTAAAGTGATCGTGACCTCTTAGGTAGTGGTCGTGACCACTTGGGAAGTAACCTCTGAAGGAGTGGCTATGACCTCTCCAGGAATGATCATGCCATTTGAAGGAGTAGTCCTGACCAGTGTTGTGACCAGTGAGTGGTCTGGCCTTGTGTGGTCATGGCTTTGAGTGGTCACAGTCAAGAGTGGTCATGGACTTGTAGAGTGGTTGTGGCATAAGGAGGTCACAACCAGGGGAGGTCACATCCTAGGAAGGTCATGACTTGAAGAGTGGTTATGAACCAAGATGGTTATGGGACTAATTGATCTCAGGTGGGATCTTCTGATGTTTGACTGATCACTGATCTTTGTGAGATTACTATTGCATGTTTTGTTGAACAATACTATGAGATGTTTTGCTTGTCTGTGATGGTTGTAGGACTTCAGAGCTAGGTGAAGTCCTAGGTCATGGTGAGATGGAGGAAATTGTAACTAGGCTAGGAGGGTTGAGGTCCAAACGGTCAAAGTGATGCCAAAAGATGACTGAGGCTAGAGAGTTGCTGCAAGCCGGGATGATAAGTGGATAGATGAGATGTTAACTTGAGCCCTACTTAAGTGAAGGAGGATTGTTGGATCAAGGATTCATGGGTGGAGTAGCGGTTAAATTAGTATGGTCAAAACCCGTTACGTTGTTAGGTTACGGGTTAGCCCATGTATGAGTGAGAGAGTAAATTTCAACTCTTGATGAGATTTTTTTAGAGCCAAGAAGGTCATCTAAGGATGGAGGTTGCTCCAGGTATGCTATAAATAAAGGGGTGGAGGGATGCCTCCACACCAACCCTATCTTAACCAAATTTGAGAGAAATCTTAGAGAAGGATTCTTTGGTTTTTTTATGCTCCTTTGAGCTTTGCCCACCTACAAGTGTGGCTTCTCTAAGCAATGCAAGATCCCAATTCAATTATGTTTTGAAATTTATTTTTGTTTTTATATTCTTGATTGGTTTTTTCTTGCAACTTGAGCAATGCTTCACCTCCTTCTACTTGCTCTGTCTCTACTGGATCTAGAATGCATAAGAGGTTGAGGAGTTCATCTATAATGTGCTCCAACTCAGCAAAATCCACTAAAACTTACATTCGCTCAAGTTTTTGGTCTCCTTTCTTTTTGAGTCTTTGATCTATCTTCGGTTTTCTTCTCTCTTTATCTTGTGTTGCCAAGGATGAATGATTGATGGATAGATCTTTCATAGATCATATCTCAATCATCTAGGCAAGTTTTAAACAAGATCTGTAAGATTCCTCTCAAGAAATTGGCAAATCATTTCTTGCTCTTTTGAGGGGTATTTCTTTAGAGTTCTTACTTGCTGTGATATGTGGGAGATCATCTAAGATCTTCTCAATCATCAAATCCGTACGAGAAAACTTAGGATATAGGTTACGAGTTTGTCCTGGTTTTGATGCAACCTTATTGCAAACTAAAAAGTCAGAACTTTGACATTAATCCTTGTGATTAAATGTTGGAATAGGTTCCTGTTAAATGTTGGAATAGGTTCCTGACATCAATAGGAAGGTGCACACAAAGTTTCATGGGTTTTGGATCAGTTGATCAAAAGTTACATCAATTTTTGGTTTTGAAATCATGCTGATTTTACTGTTCACTCCGATTCTACTATTCATTCAAGAGTACTGGCCTTTTGCCAATGCTGATTTGGCTAAACCTTTTGGTTGGCTCTTTTACCTAGAATAGTGGCTTGAATACTTGAGGAAAAATTTTATTTGGCTCTTATTTACCCCCTTTTAGTCGCCTTTTCGATCCTTCAAATTATATAGTATTTCAACTGCAATTTTTTCAAGGGTTTGCATCTATGTCCCTGTTTTATTTTTGTCTTCTGTAGGGTTCACCAAGGTCACATGAATTATGTCTTGCTTAGATAACTTTTTTTTGTATGTATGTGGTTTTGGTTTATATGTTTTTTATTTGTCTTCTATAAGAGTTCACCTAGGTCAGCAACATTCTATCTTGCTTTGAATTATTTTTCCTATATCTTGGTTTTTATTGTGTTTTAATTTAGCTAATTTGATCTATGCCTTTTTCTATGTCATGCATCCATCTTTGTTCATAATTTTATTGAATCCAACTTCAGAGATGTATTACTATAGAAAATCCTATATTAGATGCCTCATCACAGTTTATTTTCAAAAACCATCTATATTAAAGTTAATCACATACGGTTTTACTAGCACAATCGTCAAAGTTACAGGATATGCTAAGAATTGTCAGTGATAAGTTGATATCACTAATGATTTATGGTATGAACCGTCTGTGATATGACTACATATCACCGTGGTTTTTTTAGCAAATCATCCATGACAACACTTCTATAAAAGGTGTTTACCCGGTTCCCAGTTCGTCTTCACCCCATGTCTCACCCCTTTTCCTCCCCCCCGGTTCCCAGTTCGTCTTCACCCCATGTCTCACACCTTTTCTTCCCCCTAGTGCCCCACCCCTCCACCTCTGTAGTGACGCCTGCGTTGTCCCTCGACCTTCCTAGCACCTCGTGGTGGTGGTGAGCTTGGAGAAGACTATGTTGGTGGCGGAGGAGGACATGTCGATGATGGAGAGGGTGGTGGCTAGTGGTGGGAGGGAGGGACGGTGGTCAGTAGCAGGGAGTGAGATCTATTCCGCTCTCTACATGATTGAGGTGATGCATTGAACTTGAGTTGTTTAAGGTTAATTTAGGTTAGCGCGAAATGATATAAAATTCTTGACTAGCTACATCAAGTAGATTGTGTGTATCATGATCAAATCATCTAATCCAGATATTCTGCTATGTTTGGTTCGATGGATGCTTAAGGTGTTCCATCTCGCAAATAGGGCATTCAAATAATATTAAGAATCATTTGTCGGCCCATATTTGATGCACTCAAGAAGAATGCTTTCCAATGGGAAGCCTAACAATAACAAACATCGAAAGGATTAAGGACTTATTATCTACTACTAAATAAAAACTTGAGGTGGAGATAGAACAATTAAAGCAAAAGTCTAATGTAATGGAGTAGAACAGAAGTGAAAAAGATTCTAAGTTAATAAAAAAAGATTTATGAGATGAAATAAAAACTGAAAGATATAGATGATAAATCACAAGATATTAAATCTCTTAATAAGGTACCCACTTTTCATAACAACATGATCACTTTTGTAGAGATTAAGAGATAGTGAAGGAGGAAAGAAAGAAAATAAAAGAAAGGAAGGGAAAAGACGATTCCAGATTGAGCTAACACTAGACCTGTAACATGTAATTACAACTCATTTAGCCAGGAAACTAGGGTATGGTTGATAGCTGCTTTGAATCTGACAAGGTGTAACCTGGCGTCGGCAATGAAGTCTTCTTTCCAATCCTCAATGGATTCATGAATTTGTCTAAAGATCTTTCGATTTCTCTATTTCCAAATCTGTCGGGTGGCAATGATAAAAATCTCCATGAAGAATGGCTGAGCAAGTGCTTGAGGTAAACTTCATAAGTCATAAATATTTAATTGTTATGCTGAGTTATCCTTAATATTTGCTTATCTTGAATCCAATTATTAAATAGTGTCTTACTTGTTTGAAAGTTGTAATGAATTGAACACTCTATGATCCATATTTGTTTCTTCCTTTCTTGGAAGAACTTTCATGATTAGTATTTGTTGATGAAAATTTTCTTCTCTTTAGATATTTCTACAATGATATTTATAAGGCACAACCAGTTATAGATTTTGTAATTGAATATCTAAAGTTTCGAGATGCTTCGAGGCATAGCTTGTCTGATCAAGATCATCTTAAAGTATGAATCTTTGTAGCACTTTCACCCCCCCGCCCTTCTTATTCTAATGTTGATGGGTTTCAAGGCAAAATCTAATTTCATCCACAGTTTGTCCTTAAAGTTGTTATGTTATGATTTATCTTCCAAAGTTAAAAGTTGCAGCATCAATACCCTATCAAAATAGCTACAAAAAATCAAACTATGTACAAATTTAATTAAAATTTTATTTTCAAGTTTTACACAATTTTAATTCAACTTGCATGCAATATCTGATGTTGATATATCTAATATGTTTTCTGCGAGATAGGTAGTCCAAATATTTACCATTCTACTTGCCCCTGTTTTTCCATGCAGTCCATGGGGTATTCCATCTGCTTCTTGAAGATCAACACCAGCTCCCCTGCTATTCTACGGTAGAAAGTTTCATAGAAGTTGTTCATTCTGATTGCCTTATGGTTTTTATCCTTTTTGTAACCAACTCATGGGAAGAGTAATAGTGGCATATGCATATCAGGAATGCCCATGGAAATAATCTCTAAACATTCTTTTGAAAAGAAAAACATATGAAGGAAACATGCCATATCAAACTTGCGTACAATTTAAATTAGAATTTGATTGCCTTGTCTTGTGCAATTTTAGTACAAATTACATGCAATTTCTATCTTAACTTCATTTAATATTTTTCTTCTGTCTAGGTTAGAATAATTTCATGTCTCTATCTTTTGTAGGGGTTCACCAAGATTAGGATAATTTTATCTAGCTTAGACTAATTTTTTTCCTTTGTATTGGACTAAGCCTTAAGGTAACAGTATTTTTTAATCTGTTTCTTTGTTGCTTTGTTACCATCGACTTTAGCTATTGCTTAAACTTATTCAAGCGAAGGATGCACATCTTTGTGGAAATTCATATCTTTTTTATTGTATTTTTCTTATAAATTTCTGTGCTGCCCTTTGTTGGGTGGCTTGAAAGAGGAGAAAAGGCATGTCATATCTTGTAGGGTCATCAATGTTATTTGTCTTGTAAGGCTATACTTCTGTTTCAGTTTAGGCTGTTTTTCACATGTTGTTATCCTTTTGTATCAGTGGTTCATGTGTTTCACAACAAACTGTGGGCTCATTTGAAGTGCATCATATCAATGGTTCCAAAGCTTCTCAAATTTTGATAGTACTAGGTAGTTCTTGTGCGCTACGCTAGCGTATATATGAACATAAAATAGTGGTGTTTGTGTATACGTTGGCATTGGCTGAGCGAACAATTCGTTGCGGAGTGAAGAATTCGGTGTTAGTAGAGATCAATATTTTAAATCGACGGTAAAAGGATGACGATTATTACAACGGTGAGTTAAAAGGATAAGAAATACAATTAGTAGAGATCAATATTTTAAAGATCGAAGCAGAGTTTCAAAGGGTTGATGAATAAAAGTTTTTTTGGCAGAAATCTGTTGTATAATGTGATGGCTATGAACGGTCATCGATTTAGAACATTTCATATTTTGTATGGGAATTTGTTAAAGTAATAGAATTTATTCTGTAAATATGAGTTTCAAATACGAAATATAGTATGATATGTAATATAATTTCTTGGTACATGTAGGTCATGAGGTAATCAATAAGTATAATCAAACACGTGTATAAAGTATAATCAAGGACATGGATAAGCTAGAGAGCCATTATGCATTCAGTAGGTAGTATATTGTTGCAATATGGTATAGCAAAAGTAAACCGATAGCAAAAGGACAACGACTATTGCTACAGTGAGCTAAAAGGATAAGAAACACAGTTAGTGGAGATTGATGTTACATAGACCTAAATACATCATAAGATGATAGCTATAGGTGTATATACCATTTAAGGTCTGTGTGGTTGGATATGGAGTTATATAATCGTAATGGGAAATACATATAGTATAGAGTTTGTTGTCGATGAAGACAAAACGGGATCGGCCAGCTTCGGAAACCTAGGTCTGTGAGAACCAAAGAACGCTGGAGGTGCTGCAATGGAGGATAACAAATAAGAATGTAAGCAATAAAGAAAAAGATTGTTTATGAGTCTACCTGTTCTAGTGTGAGTCAGGTGTTTTGCCTTGAAACAGTCTTCTCTTAACAGAGGTTTTTCCTTTGATAACTCTAAGATCATATATGCAAACAAGAATACTATGTCAACACTTTATCAGAGATGATTATAGAAATTATGCATAGATGGATATCAATAAAAACATAACTTTGTATGGTCTTTGGTAGTGATGAGATCTGGATCATCAGTACTTAGTGATCTCTTGAGCGAAGATTGTGTCGTAGACAACATCTGTAAGCAATAGAAGTGAGCTTCGAAATAACACCAATATTGTATGGTGACTAATAAGAGGTATAATTTTGTAACACCTGTAGTGACTTACTTGGGGCGACGGCGGTGTTCCCTGAGATGAAACAGCAGCAGCTCCAATATTTTTCTAACATTATAGGTGTGTATATATATATTCACATAAGGAGAGGTTATAGATATAAATAAGTGAAGGCTGTTTTGTATCTTGTATAGATTCTATCATACACAGTAAGAGCAGTGAAAATCTAAGACATGATTATTGTTTGGTTATGAATCAGTAACACATATGTAAGTAAGTAACTTTGTTTTGTCTTTGTTTTGTCGTATGTAAGTAACTTTTCGCAGGACATAATACATATGAATGACATAAATACTGTGAAGATAGAAAGATGACAATAATGCAAATGTTCTAAAGAAACATATATGCATGTAGATAGGACAAGATGCAGATCAATGAGATATAGATTGAAAAATAAAGTGGAGGAATAAGAATTAATCTTGAGAGATTCAGGAACCTCTTGAGGCATATCAGTGAAGAGAGTTGGAGCCGATGTTATAGGTTTGTGGCCAGGAAAAAGCTTTTCTTTCTTAGAGTCAACCGGGCGAATGTGAGCCTGAGAGGAACCCAAAACTGGACAATGGGTAGAGTCAGTTGAGGGAATCACTGATGTCTGAAGATGTATCTCAGCTGTGACAAGCTGTGCTGTTTCTTTTTCAGTTATAGATTGGTAAGCTGCGGAGCTATCTCGTGCAATACTATCGGTAGGCAGGGTAATAAGGGAATCAGAATGCACTTTTGTAGTGGCAGAGGTACTTCCTGATATAGAGAGGACAGGGGAGAGAGTTCAACTTGGTATGATATTTTCAAACGCTGTAAGGCTCTCCGTGTTACTGAGACTTGCAGATCATACTGTCTTCCATAGATATGCGAGATCTGAGATGGAATGAAGCCTTCGGGAGTTTTGCTGGATTTCAGAAGTTGAAGCACCGGGCATCCAACTAATTGCTCGGCTATTTCTGCAAAGAAGATGAATTCTGCTATGGAGGCTTCTGGTTCGAACACTGCATCAGGATCAACACCATGGACAGTAACTCTATACCTATGACAATTAATATGTTGAGTAATTATTAACACATAGCGATATCAGTGTATGAAAAGAATCAAACGCAGAAAAATAAGAGTAATATACCGGGGTTCAGCTGTTGTGGAGCCACACTTTGAACATTTGTAGTTCTCTGTCTCAGAATTAACCGTTCTTTTGCAAATAGTACACGCTAAGTACCACCATGGTTGCCCTGGAGCAAGTTCTAGGATAGCAATGCAGACTGTGTAGCTATTTCCCTAGTTATACAAACACAAGTTCAATAGTATAGGTAGGTTGTTAGATACATAAAGTATAAGATAAGCAGACTGTTGTATAGTAAATATGATGATGTACTTACCACAACATCATGTGGATTAAGATTAGAGATCTGTTGTACTGTTACAGGAACAGTCTGCCTCTGTAGAGTTGCCTGCCCTGTCCATTTTATCTCACGTGGTATATTTGTGACACTACGATATAGATAGCTGAGAATCAATATAAATTGAATGGTCGGCGGTATGATAATAATAAGGAAAATAATATATATGAAAAGACAAAGCATTGTATTAGAAAAAGCTAATGAATTAAGTCAATTCGTATAGAAGATGTAGTGATAGATTAAGAAATGAAAGAATGGGATACAGGTAAGGATCGATATGTATACGAATGATAGCGTGTAAGAAGTATCAGATTTTTGACATATCTAGCAGAGCTGTCACCTCTAAAATCAAAGGGTATGTGTACCATCGGCAGATAGTACAACCTTGGAGTGAGAGTTGTCCTAAAAAAAGGACAAACTGTCTATTATAGCTAGGGAAAACAGTATGTTACCAATAACTAATAGATCTGTGAAACATCCAGCACAGTACAGCAAATGATCTAAAAACATCACATGGCAAAGGACACCGGCACACTCGCAACTACAGTCATGGGTCATCCTATTACGATAACAACTAAACAATACTGGGTCATGTTCTATTCTGTAGCTACATTACATATCATAGTAAATAGAAGCACATGGTTTACTATATTGCGAAGCAAATTTTCTATATATCTTTTCAATTAGGATTCGTATCATGCTTCAAGACTGCTTCTTGTATCGATATTCATTCTGTATCCTCTATCGAAATTGTTGGAGCAAAAGTTTCAAGTAATCCTAAGAAATAACATCTATTTGTAGTAAGGCTAAGAAATAATATCCATCTGTAGTAGGTTAAGGTTAATATCGGGGGGGACAAGGTACAACAGTTTTAGAAGGGAAAAATCATGCTTCTAGGAAGAGACAATAATTCTAGCCTGCATAACAGTATCAACAAATGCAAACGTTAATTCGTCAAATGGATCATCATTTTTAAGTTGAAAATCCATATTAGTTATGTATATAATCTAACATTACATTGCAGGTTTCAGCAATAATAACAACCCATGGTGTATCAACTACATAACATGTTTATCACTATGATTGGGATTTATCCTAAATCGAGATAGAAAGCTGAATAAGGGCAGTAAAGAAGAAACACTGGCCGTTATGTAGTTTTATTGTCAAACCTGCAACCAACAAAAGAACTATCGGGTGGCGTCATGATTCATGTTGAACAGTATCAACCTCAAAATGGATTGCATGCGGTCCCCACAATGTGATCTCCGTATTTTCTCTTTGATGGTGAAACGTTAGTCTATGGACATATGTTCCTTATGATAATAAAAGACAATAAGTATTGAGATTTCATAAGATACGAACCTGCCATCTGTGATTTCAATGTTTCATATAGGCTTTTAAGTGCCTCTGACAGTGACAGTCTTTATATGTGAGATAGACGTGATAATCCCCAAAGTATTTGTGTTCAAATAAGTGTTAGTAGGGGATGTATAATAGCTGAATAATAAAAGTTCGGGTTTTTATTTAGTAATAGACAATACTAGATAAGAGAAATCTATCATTAACCCTGATCCTAAGCACTTCGAATGAGACAGGGCAGCAAGCATACATAGGAAATCTTTCTGGAGCAATAGAAAGTTCTTTAACCCTGGTATGAGCAGTGAATCTAGCCATGATAGCACTGTTAACAGGTCTATAAGTGGCACATGCATCCGTAACTTCGAAGTATTCAATATAGTATATTGAGTCTTCCTTTAGCGAAGGAGCAAAGCGTGATACATGATATTCTGGGATCTATGCATCCAGCATAGTAGCCTTAAAATAGAAACATAACATTATTAGAGGAAGGCATACGACAGCAAGAATCGAACTACGAAAGGAAATCGTGGTATAGTGTTAACTTGTTCATCAAGGAAAACTAGGTCAAGTTGTAGAATTTTTTAGGTTTGTTCTCATCTACATATTCCGAAAATCGAGTTACTCTGACACGTATGCGCCAACGATGCGATTCTTGAGAGATGTCCTTGAGTAAAGTATACTCCATCTGCGTATAAAAAGGAAAATAGTCTAGGCATCGAAACGTATAGAAAAATTAGTAATTTCATCAACAATATCATAGCTAGTGCCGAATATGACAAATGAGAAGGATACGGCAAAAAAATGAGGCAGTAGAGGTGTATAAAAGGGTACGTAAAACGGGTTGTATAAAGAAAGTGCGTAAACATGAATAAACTTCAGCTGATCATATGTGTAGCAAAAATGTATCTACACCAAAAGTAGGAAACGTCAACATGTGAGGTACAAGAGGAGAAAAATGGAGTACCACCACTGTATAGGCTAATACAGGGAGAGAGATGCACAAAGTGTAAAAACGAAAATAGGTAAGGCATCGAGAGTTATAGAAACAATAGTAATTTCAATAGTAATAGTACAGCTAGTGGCGAACATAATAAATGGGAAGGATAAGGCAAGAAAAAGGAGGCAGCAGAGGCATATAAAAGGCTATATAAAGTGGGATGTACAAAGAAAGTGTGAAAACATGAATACACTTCGCCTGATCATATGTACAGCGAAAATGTATGTACATCGAAGCAAGGAACACTAATATATGAGGTACAGGAGGATAAAAACACGAGCACTAATGTTGTACAGAGTAATACACGTAGAGAGATATGTAGAGGACTACACAGAATAGTAAGGAACAATACAACAATTGTATACACTAAGTAAATATATGCAGAGTAGGGATAAGAATCTATACGATATGAAGATCAAGTTAAAAGTTGTGTTGAACAATTAGAGAATAGGAACAGTGATATTAAAAAATAGTTTTTTTAATTAGTGAACAAATATTACAAACGGAAAGGGAAAAGCACAGATAAATTTGAACAGAGAGCAGCAGAACGCTATACACAACAATTGAAGAAAATACAATAATAATCAAACAAAAGGAAGGATCTCAGGATAGAGTATATTTCGAGTTGTTGAGCCAGTTGTTCCGTCTTCATTCTTGATAAGTATGACAAGTCCTTCTCTGGATGTAACTCTAGAAACAGCAACATAAAATTGCCCATGTGTAAAGACAGGGTTTCTTAGATAGACCCCAATTCTGCTCAAGGTTTGTCCCTAGCACTTATTGATCATCATCGCATAGCAAAGTCTAATAGGGAATTGTCTTCGTTGTAGAGTAAAAGGCTATCTTGAGCTTGTACCATTAAGATCAACCCGAGGTATACATACTATTTGGCCAACATGTGTTCCAGTCATGATTCTAACCTCTAGAATCTGATCACCGAGTCTAGTCAATATAAGGCGTGTGCCATTACACAGTCCTAGAGATTGATTAATATTCCTGAGAAGGACAACTGGAGCACCGATCTTTAAAGAGAGTCTATGTTGAGTATAGTTGTTGATGACAATTGAATGGAGGAATTCCGGTGGATATAAAAGATCAATGTCAGCAGGCTGTTCATGTGTATTGGCAATTGTGTCATAACTTCAATAATCTCTTATATCTGTGGGGACTCTAGCAAGCATGCTGCTATTCACCTCATCGACAACTGAATTGATAGGACATATAATAGCACGTTGTGCTAAATACATAAGATCATCGTAATTATTGTTGAAATCATCATACACAGTTTGTGTTATAGCAGCTATTTTGTCGCCTTCCGGTCTCAATAAAAAAGTCGAAGGTATATCTATCCATGATTGGTCTGATCTTCCTGGTTGTGTATGTGTGGCTATATGGCCTTCTCCAACATCAAGCACCCATTGGGCGAATTCTTGCATCTTGAGTTTTTCTTCTAAAGTTAAAGTAGGACTTATAAGGTGCATGTTCATGGTCAAACGCATGACATCAACAAACTTCCATAGTGGGGACTTGATAAGAGAAGCCGCCACTATATCGGCTCGGCCACCACCTTCGATAACAGGAAGCACCTGTCTAAAATCACCACCTAACAGGATCGGTTTACCACCGAATGGTTTGTCAGCGTTAATCGGATTGTCAAGAGAGAGTATATCGCGAAGAGTACGATCGAGGGCCTCGAAGCACAGCCGATGTGTCATAGGAGCCTCGTCCCATAGAAGCAATGTTGCTTTCCTAAGTAGATCTCCAAGAACAGTGCCTCTCCGTATATTGCAAAAGCTTCTTTCGTGAATATCAAGTGGTATACGGAATCTAGAGTGAGCAGTTCGTCCACCCGGTAATAACAAAGCAGCTACCCCAGATGATGCAATAGCTAGTACAATCTGTGATTGAGATCTAAGTTTTGTAATGATAGCATTCCATAGAAATGTTTTTCCTGTCCCTCCATGGCCAGAGATGAAAAAAAACACATTTTTTATGGCATATTATCCTGGACATCACTGTGTCATATATACTACGTTGCTCATGATTGAGGCTTGCATACATGGAATCAGCTTGCATAGAAAGTTCTATTCCGTCATAAGACAATTCTTCAAGAATTAACCGATTAGCAGATCCATGATCCAAGGCAGTGGATGGCATCGGAAGGTTATAGGATGATATCGACAAATTATTACTTAAAAACATAACATTGAGCTCACGCAATAACCTATCTTGTAAGAGAACATCAGGAACAATGTAATCTTCAGCCTCAACAGAGGCACGAATTCTATAGCCAATATCATCTGCCATATATTTCCAGTATTTATCGAATAAAGCACGTACATCACCAATGTCACAATACACTAAAACCATCATAAATAGATTCCTCAAATGATACGCTATCGCCCATACAATCCCTTCATCAAATAGAGCAGCCCATTCAGTATCATCACTAATCAAGCCACGAGCCTTGCATGCCTCACAAAAGCTACTATATAGAACACCTGCATATGTCCGAACATCCTCATAGCATTTAGCACCACAAACAACTATTAGTAGCATCCTTAAGTAAAAAGTTTCACCAGTACTGGGATGGATATGACATAACCTACCAATTTTGGTTCCTCTTTTCCTTTCTGACCATTTTTTTATCGAATGCCATGTCCATTTTGTTGGGAATTCTGTCGTGAGTTCTCTTGCAGAGGACAATCTTTGATTAGTGACGAACCATTACATCAACATTGTCTAATCTGAATTAGGATCCTCTATAATGGTATCGAGTTGACATCCTCATGGTATGTGACTATATGCATCCCTGGCATATGCACATATAAGCGTTCTACAGACGGTGTTCTACCATGTATATCAAAGCTGAATATCCGCCAATAGGCCTCACACGAAGATAGATCTTGTGATTTAACGTACTCAACGATTTCATCAATACCTTCATCTTTATTCCGACCAATATCATCACTATCGATAGTAAGCCTACCATCATCGACCCTAGTATGGCTAGAGCATCCTGTATGTGCATTGGCTCTTTGTCGTGAAGGCAATAGACTATCAACCGAACCAGGAATCTTATAAAGGGTCATTGTTGCACAATCATGTCCCTTTGTAATATATTTGAAAAGGTATTTAACAAGATATGTCTTATTACACCACTCTACATTTATATGAGCATGATACTTCTTTAGCAATTGTAGATTATGAGGTACCACCCATCTATTGTCAAGACTTATTCCATGTTTGATAACAAATCTACCATCATCACGCCGTCGGTAGATAGGAAACCCATTATGATCTATTGATGTTTCAGGATGGAATGATTTGGGATATTTCTTCGAACAGCGACCTTCTTAGGGTTAAGATCACCACACGGTCCATGAATCATGAATTCCTCAACAAGAGCATAACCTAATGGATCAGTTGATATGTTAGGCAATTTGGCAGAAATAATACTTTCAATGAAAGACAGAGATGGATCTCTGTCTTGTACAGATAACCACGCAAGCATATGAGTATGGGGAAGACCTCTTTTCTGGAACTCGACGAAGTATACAACTAGAACAAAATGAATACGGATGTAAAAGTAAATACGGATTTTGGAGTAAGGCAAAGGATAAAAAGTTGAATGAGACAAAATGGGAAAAAAGAAGACGTACCAGCACGAGCAAGGCCAAATATATTGCCATATTAGAAGTAAATTCATCTAGTTTCATATGATAGACACGCGTAATCATATCAGGTCTATCGTGCGGTTTCTAACCTGGGACAAACCAGATTGCCTCAATTATCTCTGGCCACTTAGGATTACACGTAAAAGTAATGAATAACTGGGGTGGGCCATATGCTCTGCAAATTGCCATAGAGTCATAATAATTCTGAATGATATATCTTTTTCCTCTAGTAAAATTGGATGGCAACATGGTCTTTATACCAATATCCTTGCCAAGGTTATTTCCTTTATAAACAGCATCAGATATACCTTGGTAAGTCTCAGATCTAAGTCTATCTTGATTATAGAAATGAAAGGACAAGCGATTGGACTCAACACATGAATAGGCATTAACACCAATCTGATCCGAAAGCCTACCACAACAGGTGTATGGATTAGGTTCATCTTTATGATAGTGTGTAAGTTCAACCTTCATTAGTTATGGTTTTGGTGTTAATGACAAATCTAATATTGAGATTATCCATTTAATGTGATTTGATTATTAATGACAAATCTTATATCGAGACTAACTTGTTTATTTAGAATATCTTTGATTAGTCTCATCACATTGAAAAATGGAAAACCCAAGGTATGTGTGCGTATTTATCTTAGTATTAGTTGCATGCTTTGGAGTCAAGTTAAAGTATGAATGTCCCCATTATATTAACCACAAACGTGCATCATGTTTTTCAATCCACACATTACATGGATGCACATACTTAGGGGGAGTTTATAGTTTAACTTGAAAGTCTCTTTGTATTGATCTAATTCTTATTGACACATATAAGGATCAAGACAAAGAAACTAAAAACTTGAGTATATATTTGAATTGCCTAAGTCATAAGTATACTCATGGTAATATAGGATATACTCCGATACGATCAAATCGAATATGTGCATATTATGTTCAAGTCAATTATATTTATGCACATATACATGTGGGGTTTATTCTATAGTTGATGACTTAGAGTAATGATCATTTCCATATAGATTACACATAATGGATCATTACTTTTCATCAACATGAGTATATGAAAACTTGTGTAGTTAATATAAACTCATATCAATTTAAATGATAATTTAAATTGAGTTCATTTGTCTTATTAATCATTAAAGAACATTTCATCATGTGTTGATGGTGTTCCTTGGTTAATTAAGGACAAATGAATAGCTCTTAAGTATAATAAAGCATGAGTTGCATTATTTGTACTTAAGACACATACTAATCATTCAAATTGATTAAGGTTGTGCTCAATTAATCTAACGGCATCCATTATGTGTTAATGGAGTGCAAGAGATAATTGAGACAACCATGCATCTTGGACTAACAAGTTTTATGAGTTGTGATTGAGTTAGGTCCAAAGATGGATGAGATGATAAAGAAGAGGAGTCGAGTGATGATCCCGGGGGAGTATCAAAGTGATGATCATAAAGACCCCAAAGGGGATTGCTTGCGTCTTGGCGACGAAGGTATAACTAGATAGGCTAAGGACTTTGTAGTCTTTGAGTCTAGTTTTTATCGCCGTACTATTAAGAGGGTTGTCTCCTAGCTTGAGCTTCATCATGTGTTGTTGATCTCAATCGCGTTCACTCAAGCTCAAACCATTTGGATTTGGTTTTTGCATAAAGTTAACCATTTGGCATGTGTTGCGAATGGGTTAAATTTATGTTTGGTGTTATTGGTTTATGCTCCGATTTGCATGTGTTGCAAAAAGGAAGAGCATATGTATTTGGTTTTCGCATAATGCTTTGATTTGCATGTGTTGCAAATAGGATAAGCTATATTCGTTAGTTTTTGCGTGAAGTTCACTTTTGCATGTGTTGCAAATGTTGAAGCTTCATGTGTTGTTACAAAACAATCTTTCAAAACCTTGTGGTTGCTTGGAGCTAAGTTTTGCATGTGTTGCAAAAGGAGAGAGAGCTCAAGCATGTTTGTGTTTGTGTATGTGCTAGAGACTCGCATGTGTTGTGAGTAGAGAGCACATATGCTCGATTTGGTGTTTATGTGATTGTATGGAGCTAGAGGCTTGCATGTGTTGCAAGTAGAAAGCTCATACATATGATTTGGTTTTAGTGTGTTTGATTTGGTATGGTTGCATGGAACTAGAGAATTGCATGTGTTGCAATTAGAGAGTTCATGCACCGTGATTTTATGTTGCTTGGAGCTAGACTTTTGCATGTGTTGCAAAGAGTAGTGCTCAAGCATGAAATGTGTTTAGCGTGTTATTTGCAAAGTCGTTGTGCGAATAAACTGAGGTTTATGAGTCAGGAATTCGAGAGCATGTGAGTAGGGCTTGCAGCGGGTGTTGGCAAGTTGGTGGGTCTTGTGTTGACCTTCACATGGCTAGGGGGATTAATCTCATAAACTCGAGTTTTGATTTGCTTAATACGTTTTGCAAATAGATCTTGAGTTGTTGGCGAAATGTGTTTTTGCTATTTGGAGTTGTGGTTTGCAAATGTGTTTTGCAAATGAGCTTTGAAGTTATGTGTTTCGATCCTAGAGCAAGTGTTGGCATTTGCAAATGTGTTTTGCAAAGTGTCGGGGTCATGTGTTGATCCTTACATGGCTAGAGGGTTGATTGCATAAGTTCGCGATTTATTTGTGAAATGTGTTTTCGCAATATGGTTGGAATTTCTTGAGCATGAGCTAAATTGGTGCAAATGTGTTTTGCATGTGTGTATGATCATGTGTTGATCATCTATTAGCTCAAAGAATGGTGTTTGGATTTTTGGAGAAAAAGTTTGCGAAAAACGGAGTTGAGTGCATCGGGGGTGGTGTGGCCAGGCTTTGAGGCGGTCGGACCGGTCGAGGCGGTTGGATCGGCCGGTCGGTCGGACTAGGCGTCTTGGTGTGATCGGCCCCGTGCGGTCGCGATTTTCGAGCAGCGTGCTTTTCGGTTTTTGGTTGGGCGGTGCGACCGGAGTAGGTCCGGTGCGACCGGGTGGCTTCTTGATCGAGCCGGCCGTGTAATGGTCAAAATCCGACCATTGGCTGTAGGGCGGTCGGACCGACAAAGTCGGTCGGACCAGAGATTTCTGATTCGCCCATTTGCCCCAAAGCGGCTAGTTTTCTTGTGGGGGCTATAAATAGAAACCCTTGGGGGCTTGGGCGGAGTTGTTGTTCTTTGTGTGGGAGTAATTTGCATGTGTTGCTCTTCTCCCTTTGCTTCTTGAGCTTAAGTGTGAGCACTAATTGCATGTGTTGCAATTAGGGAGTGGTTTGAAACCTCTTGTGCATGTGTTGCACTTGAGGAGTCCTTAGTGCATGTGTTGCACGAGGTGATCCTTGAGGCGCGTTCGTTGTGCTCGGTGAAGTTCAAGCGGAGGCGGCTTGTTTCTCTTGGAGGTTGCCGACTCCTAGGCGGCGTGGGCGTCGTCTTGTGAGAGCTCTCAAGGTGTGAGAAGCCCGGCAAGTTTGTGAAGGTTCGGTGAGCCTCTGGCATAGCGTGAAAACCACGACTAGTGGAAAGAGGCGGTGTGCTCGGCGGGAGCCGGTCCAAGTGTGGGCTTGCCTCAGCGTGGACTAGGAGAGCAAACAAGTCTCCAGAACACCACGAAAAAATATCGGTTGTCTCTTTTACTTTCAAGTATTTACATTTATTGTATATTGTTCAATTGCTTGATTGTAATTAGAATTGCTTAGTATTAATTGATTGTTCAAATTAGCAATTCTAGTGTAGAGACATAATTTAGTTCGTGCACATAGTGAGCCTAGTTGATTTAGGCTTTAATTGTCAAAATCTATTTATCGCTTCCGCATATATCTTTGATTAGGTTTTGACTTAGGGGTGTATTAGAGCGAATTGTTTAGTGAGCGATTAATTTTGTAAAACGCCTATTCACCCCCCCTCTAGGCGCATCCTCGACCCTACATAGTGGCACTCATAACAATAGTATTCTAGCATGGAGACATCCTCACGACTGCCGGGCGGATGGTCATCAACCTCTCTCAGTTTTATACCCAGATGGAAACCCTTATCACCATAAGGAAAAAGCAGCGGATACTATAAGGCCATTAAAGTTGGATGCACCGGTGAGATACGCTTGAACTCACTAGAGTGTGACTGGATAATCACGTCCAACGTGCAAACATCTGGAGAAACACCACCAACCACCAAAGCAGCCAACTCCAAGACCATTGGAAGAGCATATCGATCATCGTCTTTTTTGCACGAACCAAGTAATCTAATAGCAATCTCAGGAGCGTTAGGCGATAGCAGCCTATCACGGGCAAGCCTGAATTGCTGAACGATAGGATTACAATTATCCAGCATAGAAATAAGGGCCATGACCACAGAGGGGTCAGGTTGTTCTCGATTAGGGTCAATAACTCCCAAAATATCTAGGCGATTTTGAAGCTCATTCGGTGTGTCGTAGATATAGAGTTGAGCAAATTTGGGCCGATGACCAGCTTTAGGCAAAAGAGAGCCAATACGATGATGTATGACCCCATTAATAAGAAAAACATATGGACCATCGCCGGTGTTTATACTGTCATCAATATTGACTCCAAGAGAAGCAAAAGCAAAGAGGGAATTATATTTTCTTATCATCCGCATGAAGCTATTAGATCGGGGGCCTCCATCAAAGTGTATAAGGTCCTGTAGTAACACAGGGAACTGTTTATGTGGAGGTAAAGAAACTTCCCCCCCACGGCAACAAAGGTTATAGACAATACGATGCTGTCCATACGAACTCCTGTTCTATATCCTTTCTTGATACCAGAAAATAGCACAACACCTATTGCAGGTGTATTCAGGACCACCATAATATGAACATTCTCGATATGTAGCTACAGGATGGGAAAAGACAAGAAAGTGAGCCAAAATGTCTGAACGCTATGAGCATGACGAAGTAATAAACCAAAGGACATGAACATAAATCAAACATGGTGAATCATAGCTGCACCTTTCAATGCATCAATGTATTCCTTAGGTAGAAAACAGAGATGAGAACCCGGACGAGGTGGCGAGAATAGCGGTGTCGTCGTACTACGCCGAGGTACCCTCTCATACCGCGAAAAAGCAAGCCCGGTGGCGGCCTAGCGGCGAAGGCGACCACGCCACGCCCGCGAGGCTCGACGTGGCGGCCTAGCGGCGAGTTGGCGATCACGCACCTCTCGCTTGGCGTCGGCCTGAGTGGCGGCTGGCGGCGGTGGCGATCACGCCTGCCGCCGGCGTCGGCCGTGGCGGCACGGCAACGGTGGCGATCATGCACCTCTCGCTGGCGTCGGCCCAGGTGGCGGCTTTGGCGGCGGTTGGCGATCACGCCTGCCGTCGGTGTCGGCCGCGTGGCGACTGGCGGCGGCGGTGGCGGTCACGCCCTACTTTCTGGCGTCGGCCAGTGGCGGCTTTGGCGGGCGGTGAGCCATCACGCCCCCGCCGGCGTCGGCCGTGGCGATGCAGCGGCGGTGGCGATCACGCCCTACTACTTTGGCGTCGGCGGTGGCGGCTTTGGCGGCGGTGGCGATCATGCCACCGGCGTCGGCCCCTATGGTGGCTGGCGGCGGTGGCGATCATGCTCCTCTCGCTGGCGTCGGCCCAAGTGGCGATGCTGCGGCGGTGGGCGATCACGCCACCTTCGCTGATGTCGGCCAGTGGTGCCACAGCGAGCGGTGGCGATCACGCCCGGCCAGCGGCGTCGGCTGCGTGGCGGCTTTGGCGGCAGTGGCGGTCACACTCGCTTACTGGCGTCGGCCCAAGTGGCGATGCAGCGGGTAGGTGGCGACCACGCCCACTCGCTAAACCATGCGGCGACCAAAAGGATGAAAAGAAGGCTTCACCTCGAAGTCTCCTTCTCCTGGCACGCTGTGTCAGACCCTAACATGTTGTGTCAGGGCCATTGATTACAAAGAATTCTGCTATCGATATGGCGGCCCATTCGCTGGCGCCTCACACTAACCCGTCACAAGAAAGTCACATCCGGGCGGATGGGCGAAGCCATACCGAGGCATTAAATGAGGCATGAGGACATGACTACTCGATGGGTGTAATAAATGGGTCATAGATCGATATGATGTCATCCTCTCACTGCCCAGAGTCATTAATCTATATAAGGGAGCTACGGTGCATGGGGGAGGGATCGAGAAAAAGATCGAGACTTGGATTGATCGTCGGCGATCAAAAAGGGAAAAAAGAGCATTGTGCCACTCGTTACACATCAACAAAGATTTAGCGAGCGTGGGGTACATTACCCACTTTGGGGGCCGAACACAGGTACACCCTTGTGTTCTTTAGTTTGTAGATCCGGGATCCCAGTGTGAGAGTCATTTGGGTTCCCAGCCATGAAGGCGCCCTCTAGAACCTTGATCTCCTTGTTGGGAGAAACCCCATCTGTTAGCGAGGTCTGTCCGGTGACAAAAGCGCCGAGGCGTGCAAGTGAGGGCTAGTGGTTGGTTCACCCACCATCTCTCGATGGATTCGGTCTTACTTTGAAGGATCACGCATCGGTGATGGCGGTTCACCTTCAAGACAACAAGAGGCGGTGGGGCTAGTGGCGCTTTCGAATCTGACGCCGACGAGGCGTGCCAAGTAGGGGGCTAGTGGTTGGTTCACCCAGCCATCTCTCCAATGGATTTCGGTCTTCTGCCTGAAGGATCCACGCATCTGGTGATGGCGGTTCACCTTCAAGACAACAAGAGGCGGTGGGGCTAGTAGCGCTCAGAATACGTCCCGACATTCTCGCCAGACAAAGGATCGCCTCACGCCGCCCCCGCAGGGAGGCAGTGGTGCCCCCTGGCGGTAGCAGAACCTCCGGTTCGACGTCGGCTGGTCATGGAGGCAGCTACTCCAACCCAGAACCTGCATGCAGTTCGTCTCCTCCTGGACCACCCTCCGGTGGAACTTGCAGGAGACACCCCGACCACGCCGTGGCTGCGGGACATCGGCCTCATAAAGCGGTCGGCTCGCGTGAAGTGCCCGGCCGTCGGGTACCATCGGTATCCCTCTACCAAGGTGCATCTTGACCACACCAGCGTCCGGCCGCCCGGCGGGAGGAGCTCGGCAGAGGGCGAGCAAAGAAAAAAGCGTACAAGACCACGAGTCCGGTTCAGCGAGAAACCATGAGGACTGAGGTTCATCTGTAGTGCCGTCGAGCCCAGGAGCAAGGCCGCGACAGGCGGAAGGCTCCTGACGATGAAAGCTCCTCCTACGATTCTCATCTTCGGAGCAAGGAGGAGGTCCACTCCTCCGATTCTTTGGGGAGTCGAGCTCTGCACTCTCCGGCGTGGTCTCCGGGCCGGGGTTCAGGTGGACGACATGATTCCCCTCGATTGTCGGGTGCGAGCGTTTTCCGAAGGCTGCGGCAGCGTGGCATGGCGAAAAGGTTCGCTCGGCATCCATCGAAATCTGGCACCACCACCACCGGAAGAGTTCTTGCGGATCTACACCACGATGGTGCGGGCGTTGGTGGAGTCGGAGAAGGCTATGGCCAGTACTTCCCAGCGGCCTTGGCGGGCTCGCCGCTCTTGGTTGTTGAACCTCTCGCGGTCGATACACTCGTGGGAGGAGTTGTGCGACCTCTTCGTGCGCCAACTTTCAAGGCTCATACACGATCGGGCGTGGAGGGCGACCTCTATGCCCTCGAGTAGGAGAAAGAAGTCGTTGCGACTTCATTGATGATCGACCATTGTCGTAATACAATTCCCGGATTTTGGAGCGATCGGTCGTCATCGCCTTTCGAATCGTTTGAGGCAACAAGATGAGGGAAGATGGCCACCACAACATCACCACCACCTCAGAGCTTTTTCTCTTGCGCACAAGTCTTGGCTGGCGGGAGGTGCGGGGCGATGTCCGACCCGTGGTGATCGTGGTAGAGGCAATTTGGGACTTGAGGTCCAGCCTGCGAGCAAGAAGGACGAAGAGGCATGAGGCGGTTGAGACCGGAGGTCATGATCGCGACAGCGACCTGAGGATGCCAAGTCGCGGGGTGTGACATGCCGAGGCCCGGGATGATCGCCTTGCAGTTGGTGGAATGACCGCCGAGGAGAAAGAGGCAAGCTTCTTGCTGATCCACAGTCCAACACCCACGACTTGGGCGGTTGCGAGGTTGTGAGTAAGATGGTAGAGCAGCGGCTTAAGGAGCGCCACACCCGCGACGACGACCAAGATGAAGACTCTGCCCCGCTGGCTTTCCAGCAAGCAGACCAAACCGTGGTGTACATTCATGGTGGCTTGGCCACCTACTCCTCTAACGCGACCTACAAACAGCTGAGGAGGTAGGTCTGCGCCATGGCCCCAAGCTCAGGGCGTGTCGGATGCTTTGAAGTGGTCGGAGGTGATCACCTTGATCAAGCCGACCACCACGAGAACCTGCTTCCGGCTGGGTCACCTCCGATCGTGGTTTAGCCCATGATCCGGAATGTGAAGCTTAGGCGGGTGCTAGTGGAGCGGAGGAGCTCCATAAACCTCCCTGTCCTTTAAAGGCGTTCAGGCGCTCGAGATACCGTGAGGGGAGTTATGCGGCCTTGCCCTTCTCTGGAATAGCCGGTGGCTCGATCCTCTGGGCAGTCGTCTCCCGTCACCTTGAGGAGAGAACAACTACCGCCACGAAATGGTGGACTTCAAAGTTGCGGACTTGACCTCCTACAGCGCCTTGCTCGTGGGCCGTCGTTGGCCAAGTTCATGGCGACAACCCACTATGCATACATGGTGGTGAAGATACTAGGGCACAGTGGTCCCATAGCTATCGGTGGGCAGGTAGGAAGCCTTGGTGCCACAAGCACGCATTGGACTTGGCGGCGCCACTGTGTAGGGTGGTGATGCCGCCTATTAAGGAGCCCTCAGCGCAGACCAGTGCCTCGCCCAGCTCGGCGGCGAGGTTAAGGTGGTCTCCTTGAGCGAAACCCGAGCTATCAACATTGGTGCCAACCTCGGCGCTAAATAGGAAGACGCGCTCGTCACCTTCCTCGATCTAACTCCGATGTGTTCGCTGGCAATTGTCCGAAACATATTGGGGTACCGGTGATCGAGCACCGATTAGCAACGCTCGAGTCTTGCCGGTTGACAAAAGGTCGGAGGCGAGCACAGGCGGCAAGATGCCATTCGGGAGGAGGTAGAAAGCTGCTCGTGCGAGGATTATCGAAGTCTCTCTCCCCGAGTGGCTTGCCAACCCTGTGCTCGTCAAGAAGTCCAACGGGAAGTGGCGAATGTGTGTCGACTTCACCGACCTTGAGAAAAAATTGGCGGAAGTGGGGGCAGCAGGGCGGTTGCATATTGAAGTGGTGGGCCCATCGAAGCGCCGAGCATTAAATGAGGCTGAAAAAAGCGTCGTGCGTTCGGGGCGGACCGAGGGCTTGTCGGCGTGCTACGCTAGGGTACCCTCTCTGCCTTGAAAAACAAGCCCGGTGGCTACCTGGCGAACGCGAGGCGACCACGCCGCCCGTAGGGCGTCGGCTGCGTGGCGGCCTGGTGAAGCGAGCTAGCGATCACGCCCTCTCGCTGGCGTCGGCCCAAGTGGCGGCTTTGGCGGGCGGTGGCGATCACGCCACCGCCGAGGCGTCGGCCGCGTGGCGACTGGCGGCAGTGGCGGTCATGCCCTACTCACCTAGCGTCGGCCAAGTGGCGGCCTAGCGAGGCGGTGGCGATCACGCCACTGCCGTAGGCGTCGGTCCATGTGGCGATCGGCGGGCGGTGGCGGTCACGCCATACTACTGGCGTCGGCCGGTGGCGGCTTTGGTGGGCGGTGGCGATCACGCCACCGCGTCGTCGTTGCGTGGCGGCTTTGGCGGCGGTGGCGATCACGCCACGCTTTCTGGCGTTATTGCGTGGCGGCTTTGGCGGCGGTCACGCCTTGCCCGCCGGCGTCGGCCCTATGGCGGCCTAGCGGCGGTGGCGGTCACGCCTGCTACGCTGGCGTCGGCCACGTGGTGGCCTAGCGGCGGTGGGCGGTCATGCCTACTTCGCTGGCGTCGGCCAGTGGCGGCTTTGGCGGCAGTGGGTAATCACGCCACTGCTGCTTTGGCGGGCGGTGGCGACCACCCCACTCACCAGGCCGTGCAGGTGATGAAAAGGATGAAAAGAAGGCTTCACCTCGAAGTTTCCTTCCCACGACCGCGTGTCGAGACCACGACATGTTGTGTCGGGGCCATTGATGCGAAGAATGCGCTGTCGATATGGCGACGGCCCATTCCTCTAACGCCTCACACCTAACCCGTCACAAGAAAGTCACATCACAGGCGGGCCAAGGCGAAGCCATACAGAACATTAAATGAGGCATGAGGACAGGACTACTCGATGGGTGTAATAAATGGGTCATAGATCAATATGATGTCATCCTCTCACATGCAGAGCCCGACCTAGTCTATATAAAGGGAGCTACGGTGCATGGGGGAGGGATCGAGAAAAAGATCGAGACTTGGATTGATCGATCGGCGATCAAAAAAAGGGGAAAAAAGAGAGCATTGTAGCCAGCTCATTACACATCAACAAAGATCTAGCAGGACGTAGGGCTATTACCCACTTTGGGGGCCCGAACCTGGGTACACCGTTGTGCTCTTTGGTCTGTAGATCCCGGGATCCCCCGTGTGAGAGTCATTAGGGTTCCCGACCATGAAGACGCCCTCTACCGAACCTTGATCTCCTTGTTGGGAGAAACCCGTCTATTGACGAGGTCTGTCCGGCGACAAAATGCCGACAAGCTGCTATGTGAGATGACGAAGAAGCGAGACAACAATGCAAAAATGAGCTAAGGAAAATACCAACCAAGCAAAAGAGATAAAAAGGCTTTGGTGTGAGCCAAAATGTGCAGACGCTATGAGCATGACGAAGTAATAAACCAAAGGACATGAACATAAATCAAACATGGTGAATCATAGCTGCACCTTTCAATGCATCAATGTATTCCTTAGGTAGAGAACAGATGAGAGCACCGGACGGAGCTGGCGAATGATCAGTACCACGACGCATTTTACGCCAAGTACCCTCTCCGCCACGTAAAAGCAAGCCGTGTGGCGGCTTTGGCGGCGAAGTCGACCACGACACCTTGGCAGGCGTCACCACGTGGTGGCTCGGGCGAAAGTGGCGATCACGCACCCTCTCGCTGGCGTCGGCCTGAGGTGGCGTACTGGCGGCGGTGGCGATCACGCATCACCCGTAAAGGCGTCGCCCACGGGCGGCTTTGCAAGCAATGGCGATCACACACCTCTCGCTGGCGTCTGCCCGGTGGCGGCTTTGGGCGAAAGGCGATCACGCCGCTGTCGGTGTCACCACATGGCGGCTGGCGAAAGCAGATGGGCGGTCACGCCCGCTTTAGCGCCGGCCCGGTGGCGGCTTTAGGCGGCGGTGGGCCATCACGCCTGCCGCGGGCGACGTACGGCCGGGCGGTTTAGCGGCAGTGGGCGGTCACGCCCTACTAACTGGCGTCGGCCAGTGGCGGCTCGCATGCGGTGGCGATCATGCTCGGCCCACGGCGTCGGCCCATGGTGGCTGGCGGCGTGCCGGCGATCATGTTCCTCTACGCCGGCGTCGGCCGAGTGGCGATCCGGCGGCGGTGGGCGGTCACGCCGCCGCTACTGGCGTCTGCCGAGTGGCGCCTGGCGGTAGGTGGGCGATCACGCCACTTGCGCAGCGTCGTTGCGTGGCGGCTTAGGCGAAAGTGTGGGCGGTCACACCCTGCTTGCCTGGCGTCGGCCCAAGTGGCGGTCTGGCGGGTAGGTGGGCGACCACGCCCCACTCGCTAGGCCATGCAGGCGACCAAAAGGATGAAAAGAAGGCTTCACCTCGAAGTCTCCTTCTCCTGGCACGCTGTGTCAGACCCTGACATGTTGTGTCAGGGCCATTGATTGCAAAGAATTCTGCTATCGATATGACGACGGCCCATTCCTCTAACGCCTCACACCTAACCCGTCACAAGAAAGTCACATCCCGGGCGGACTGGGCGAAGCCATACATCGACATTAAATGAGGCATGAGGGACATGACTACTCTGATGGGTGTAATAAATGGGTCATAGATCAGTATGATGTCATCCTCTCACCTGCCCGAGTCAGCCCAATCTATATAAGGGAGCTCTGGTGCATGGGGGAGGGGGATCGTGAAAAAGATCGAGAGACTTGGATTGATCGATCGAGCGATCAAAAAAAGGGAAAAAAGAGAGCATTGTAGCCAGCTCGTTACACATCAACAAAGATTTAGTAGAACGTAGGGCTGTTACCCACTTTGGGGGCCCGAACCTGGGTACACCCTTGTGTTCTTTAGTCTGTAGATCCCGGGATCCCCCGTGTGAGAGTCATATGGGTTCCCGACCGCAAAGACGCCCTCTACCGAACCTTGATCTCCTTGTTGGGAGAAACCCCATCTGTTGACAGGGTCCTGTCCGGCGACAAAATGCTGACAGGGGCGTGCCAAGTAGGGGGCTAGTGGTTGGTTCACCCAGCCATCTCTCCAGCGGATTTCGGTCTTCTGCCTGAAGGATTCACGCATCTGGTGATGGCGGGTTCACCTTCAAGACAACAAGAGGCGGTGGGGCTAGTAGCGCTCAGAATACGTCCCGACATTCTCGCCCGGACAAAGGATCGCCTCACGCCTTCGCAGGAGGCAGTGCCCTCGGTGGCGTGAGAACCTCACAGTTCAACGCCGATCGTCATGGAGGCAGCTACTCCGACCGTAACTTGCATGCGCTTCGTCTCCTCTGGACCACCCTCGGTGGAACTTCACGAGACACACCGGACACGTAGTAGGCCGCGGGACATCGCCAGCCTCATAGAGGCCTTGGTCCAGCTCAGCGTGAGGGTGCTCCGAAGCCGGCTGGTACCGCCGTATCCCTCTACCAAGGGTGCATGCTGACCACACCCAAGCGTCCAGCCGCCCGAGCGGGAGAAGCTCTGGCCAGGAGGGCCAGAGCAAAGGAAAGGGCGTACAAGACACGAGTCCCGGTTCAGCAGGAAACCGTGAGGACCTGAGGGTTCATCTGTAGCGCCGTCGAGCCCAGGAGCAAGGCCGCGACAGGCGGAAGGCTCCTGACGATGAAAGCTCCTCCTACGATTCTCATCTTCGGAGCAAGGAGGAGGTCTACTCCTCCGATTTTTTGGGGAGTCGAGCTCTGCACTCTCTGGCGTGGTCTCCAGGCCGGGGTTCAGGTGGACGACATGATTCCCCCTACGGTGTCGGGTGCCAGGCGTTTTCCCAAAGGCTGCGACGCGTGGCATGGCCCGAAAGGTTTCACCTGGCATCCATCGAGAAGTACGACGGCACCACCAACCCGGAAGAGTTCTTGCAGATCTACACCACAGTGGTGCGGGCCGCTGGTGGGTCGGAGAAGGCTATGGCCAATTACTTCCCAGCGGCCTTGACAGGCTCTACCCGCTCTTGGTTGTTGAACCTCTCGCGAGGGTCGATACACTCGTGGGAGGAGTTGTGCGGCCTCTTCGTCGCCAACTTTCAAGGCTCTTACACATAGTCGGGCGTGGAGGACGACCTCCATGCCCTCAAGCAGGAGAAAGGGGAGTCGTTGCACAACTTCATTCGGTGATTCAGCCATTGTTGTAATACAATTCCCCGGATTTTGGAGCAGTCGGTCGTCATCGCCTTTCGGAGAGTCGTTCGAGACAGCAAGATGAGGGAGAAGATGGCCACCCACAACATCACCACCACCTCCGAGCTTTTTTCTCTTGCGCACAAGTGCGCGCGGGTGGCGGAGGTGTGGGGGCCGGTGTCCGGCCCCGCGGGCGGTCGTGGTAGAGACGAGGCTGGGACTTCGAGGGGTCCCAGCCCTGCGAGCAAGAGGACGAAGAGGCGTGAGGCGGTTGAGACCAGGCGGGTCATGACCGCCGAACGCGACCATAGGGATGCCAAGTCGCGGGGGTGTGACTCGCCGAGACTGGCGGGATGATCGCCGCGGTTGGAGGAATGACCGCCACGAGGAGAAAGAGGGCAAGCTTTACTGCCCGATCCACAGGTCCAACACCCACGACTTGGGCGGTTGCCAGGTTGTGAGTAAGATGGTAGAGCAGCGGCTTAAGGAGCGCCACCCAGCCGGCATTTACCAAGATAAAAATCACTTCCAGGCCTTTGAAAGCAGCAGACCAAACCGTGGTGTACATTCATGGTGGCTCGGCCACCTACTCCTCCAACGCGACCTACAAACGACTGAGGAGGGAGGTCTGCGCCATGGCCCCAAGCTCAGGGGCGTGTCGGATGCTGAAGTGGTCGGAGGAGCCGATCACCTTCATCAAGCCAGACCACCACCGAGAGCTACTGGCACAGGTCACCTCTCGATCGTGGTTTCGCCCATGATCCGGAATGTGAAGCTTGGGCGGGTGCTAGTGGACGGAGAGAGCTCCATAAACCTCCTGTCCTTTAAGGCGTTCCGGGCGCTCTAGATACCGCAGCAGGAGTTACGCCCGGCCTTGCCCTTCTACGGAATAGCCCCGGGGCTGGCTCAGTCCTCCTGGGCCAGGTGCGCCTCCCCGTCACCTTCGGGGAGGAGAACAACTACCGCACGGAAATGGTGGACTTTGAAGTTGCCGACTTCGACCTCCCCTACAACGCCTTGCTCGGTCGACCGGCGTTGGCCAAGTTCATGGCGGCAACCCACTATGCATACATGGTGGTGAAGATACTAGGGCCTGGTGGTCCCATAGCTATCTAGGTGGACAGACCGGAAGCCTTGAGCTGCCACAAGCACGCATTGGACTTGGCCGGCGCCACCTGTGTAGGGTTGGCTGATGCCGCCTATTCGGGAGCCCCTCTGGCACAGACCCGTGCCTCACCTAGCTCGGCCAGCCGAGGTTAAGGTGGTCTCCTGAGCGAGGGCGAACCCTAGAAAATCCGCCAACATTGGCGCCAACCTCGGGCAAATAGGAAAACGCTTCGTCACCTTCCTCCGCCTAACTCCGACGTGTTCGCCTGGCAACCGTCCCGACATGATCGGGGAACCCAGAAGGTGATCGAGAAGCACCGATTAACGCGCCTCGAGTGCGCCGGTCCGACAAAAGGTCCGGAGGCGGAGCACTAGAGCTGCAAGATGCCATTCAGAGGAGGTAGAAGAAGCCGCTCCGCAGGGGATTATCGAGGAAGTCTCTCATCGAGTGGCTTGCCAACCCTGTGCTTGTCAAGAAGTCCAACGGGAAGTGGCGAATGTGTGTCGACTTCACCGACCTTGAGAAAAAATTGGCGGAAGTGGGGGAACCGAGACGGTTGCATATTCAAAAGTGGTGGGCCCATCCAGAAACGCACCGACATTAAATGAGCCTGAAAGAAACTGTCGTGTGTTCTAGGACGGACCTAGGGGCTACTGTCGGCGTACTTTACGCTAGGGTACCCTCTCTGCCGCAGAAAAGCAAGCCCAGGTGGCGACCTAGCGGGCAGGAAGGCAACCACGCCCTGCCCGCCGGGCGTCGGCACACGTGACGGCCTAGTGAGCAGGCTAGCGACCACGCCCCTCTCGCCTGGCGTCGGCCCAAGTGGCGGCTCGGCGGCGGTGGCGATCACGCCGCCACCGCAGGCGTCGCCCACGTGGCGACTGGCGAAAGGTGGGGCGATCACGCTCTACTCGCTTAGCGCCGGCCAGTGGCGACCTGGCGAGGCGGTGCGATCACGCCACCGCCGAGGCGCCGGCCCATGTGGCGTCCGCGGTGGGCGGTGGGCGATCACGCCATACTACGCCTGGAGTCGCCCAGTGGCGACTGGCGGCGGTGGGCAATCACGCCCTACCTCGCGGCGTTGGCCACGTGGCGGCTCGGCGAGCGGTGGCGGTCACGTCACGCTTCGGGCGTCGGCCTGGGTGGCGGCTTTGGCGGTCACGCCACCGCCAGCGACGGCCCACATGCACGGCCTAGCGGCGGTGGTGGTCACACCGCCGCTTCGCTGGCGTCGCCCACGTGGTGGCCTAGCGGCGAGGTGGGCGGTCACGCCTGCTACTTTGGCGTCGGCCAGTGGCGACTGGGCGGCGGTGGCGATCACGCCGCCGCTGCGCTGGCGCAGCGGCGACCACGCCCACTCGCCAAGCCGCAGTGATGAAAAGGATGAAAAGAAGGCTTCACCTCGAAGTCCTTCCCGACATCGCCAGGTCGACGGACATGTTGTGTCGGGCCATTGATTGCGCGAATTACGCTATCGATATGACGACGCCCATTCCTCTGACGCCTCACACCTAACCCGTCACAAGAAAGTCACATCCTGGGCGGACCGGTGAAGCCATACACCGACATTAAATGAGGCATGAGGGACAGGATTACTCTGATGGGTGTAATAAATGGGTCATAGATCAATATGATGCCATCCTCTCACATGCCCAAGCCAGCCTAGTCTATATAAGGGAGCTCTGGTGCATGGGGGAGGGGGATCAGGAAAAAGATCGAGAGACTTGGATCGATCGATCGAGCGATCAAAAAAAGGGGAAAAAAGAGAGCATTGTAGCCAGCTCATTACACATCAACAAAGATCTAGCAGGACGTAGGGCTATTACCCACTTTGGGGCAGAACTCAGGTACACCCATTGTGTTTTTGGTTCAGAGATCCCGGGATCCCCCGTGTGAGAGTCATTAGGGTTCCCGACCGTGAAGACGCCCTCTACCGAACCTTGATCTCCTTGTTGGGAGAAACCCCGTCTATTGACAGGGTCCTGTCCGGCGACAAAATGCCGACAACTGCTATGTGAGATGACGAAGAAGCGAGACAACAATGCAAAAATGACCTAAGGGAAAATACCAACCAAGCAAAAGAGATAAGAAAGGCTTTGGTTAATAACATAATATAAGAATAACCTTGGGCTGCCAGGCGTCTGCAAACACTGGCCCTACATCTCCTAGCTTGATTCTTATGGGCAACAGACGATGCTACAACCGGACAGAAATGGTCCCCTAAATAGAAGCAGGACGTAATTAGAACACGATAATTGATATGAGTCTGAACATGAAAAAGGAGACTCTTGGCAACTGACTTAGCACAGGACGATATCGACGAACATGTACAGTATGGTAGGCTGTGGCCAAGAAACGTGAACGGTTCACATCGAAAATAGGTGACCCTGGGACAAACATACGGGTTAACGACAACAACACACAGGAAAATAAGTATAGCAAACAAAGCGAGACCAAAAGATGGATAAATACTGTGGATCAATAGAAAATGCAAGAACAAGAAACAGCGAACAAACTTAATAGGGAAACTCTGGAACACGAAGAGAGCATGGACATAATGAGTATTTGGCAGGACAGGTCCATAGACAGAATAGAAGAAGCGTAAAATAGAAACATCAAACAATATATACCCCGAATCGACGTAGAAGTACTATGAAGCAAGACCGGACGGATGACACACGAAGAACGATGTGGACAATCTACATACCATAAAAAGAGGGATCAGGAGGGAAAATAGAATAAAATAGAAGAATGTTGGCTTTTCAGGAAGAGCATCCATAAAAAGGTGGATCAGGAGGGAAAACAGAATAAATAAAATAGAAGAATGTTGGCTTTTCAAGAAGAGCATGTACGATAGAACAAAGGAAGCAGGTTCTTATAAAGCATATGCTAATATCCTATACCAATCAGCGATGACGAAGAACACATACCATGGATAGGACAGTCGCATCAACAATCCGACGCGATCATAGCGTCCATACAGATTGGCTACATCACGACCACAAAAGAAACAACTAACTAACTACGATAGCCCATCCTTCTGGACAAAGATGAATATCTTCAAATAGAAACAATCTAGCGTATGGAAAGGAAACTGTAATTCAGGGTCGAGATGCTGCAAGGCATATGCACTGCACTTTAGTTCTACCGAAATATCGGAGGACACAAGATATTCTTGAATCATCGATCGGAGCATGTAGGGAGCTTGCGGGGCAACCCGGAAGTACACACGGCAAAAGGGTAAACACTGATAATCTTACAATTCGAGGCTATGTGTAGGCAAAAGCCTAAACACCGGTGAGATAAATAGAGAACCAATATGAGAGCAAAAGCGAAAAAGGAAACCTTTGAGGATGTAATTGCGGCAGGCAGGAAACAACTATAAAAAAATTCTATTTTATTATACTGCATATACATAAGTTTTCCAACACAAAAAAGATAACAACATGCATAAATTCCAAAGATAAAGCGTGTGCGAGCTATGAACTGAATTGAGATTATGAACCAAATTAAGTTAGGGAATCTATGGAACCGAAAACGACATCAAGCAATCGGGATAACAGGAAGGCACATATATCCAACATAATAAATAACCATAAATCCCGAAGATAAGCTCTGGGGGGTTTCCGAACTGAACCGGGACTACGAAGCAAATTAATGGCCAGACATATATATCTAACAGGATAAACAACCACAAATCCTAAAGATAAATCATGCGTGAGTTCTGAACCGAACCTAGACCATGAACCAGCCTTGAGCGTAATCAAGACTACGAACCAAACTAATGAACTAAATTAATTCAGGGAGTCCACGGAGTAAAAACCAACATCAAAAATATATTAAAAAAGCACACAGTGTTGCTATCTCAGCATAACAAAAAGAACACATAATCTAACTGACATCAACGAATATGGATAATAGTCAAACACATATATACAATATAATAAACATTGTTCGGGTAAACAAGGAATCAGTATAGCAAAAAGAATACACAATCTAATAACAAAAGCGACAATAGTAAGCATCACACATAATATATATGCATAAGGAAATAAGTAACTAGACAAATTAGGAATCGGTGTGATAAAAAAAGCACACCGCGTTGCTATCTCAGTATAACAAAAAGAATACACAATCTAATAATAAAAGCGACAACAACAAGCATCACGCATAATAAATATGCATAAGGAAATAAGTAATTGGACAAATTAGAAATTGGTGTGACAAAAAAGAGCATATATTGTTGCTACCTCTGATCAGCACGCCGACAAGACGGGCGCGGAAGACACAACCGATACCAAACGATGGAGCGTCGCGCACTTGCATGCAACAGAAAAGGACATACAGCGTAAGAACAATAGAATCAAAGAATGCAAAACACAAGATCGCGAGCAATAGTAAAGAAGAAAAAAGGAAGCAGGAGAGCACAAACAATGCGCAGGGAGTCCAGAGATGCAATCGTCGGGAAGAGAATGTGAAGACAGGAGCAAAAACCGAAAGAACTAAATCGCTAAGAGGACGAGTGTCGCGAACCGCGACCTAGGAGTCGAAGCATAATCGAAAGGGCTGACACTGAAGTGCCACGCACGTCGAAGCACGACGCCGAAGCGGCACGCTGGAATGAAATCAATCTGAATCGAGGGCAACCGAAGGAAAAAAAGTCACATAAAAACAAAAGCAAAGAGTCGAGCGCTAATCAGAGATCTAGCATGCCAGCCTAAACAGTACACACAAATAAAAGAAGGAAATCGCAATGGAACGCAGATCAGAGATCTAGCATGCCAGCCTAAACAGTACACACAAATAAAAGAAGGAAATCGCAATGGAATGCAAACGGTAAAAAGACCAACTAAAAAACAAAAAAATCGAAGAGCATAGCCAAGAGCAAAAGAGAACAGAGAAAGCACAAGAGCCGAGGACGGCGATTTGCCACACCTCGATCTAGCGAAGAGGCGCGAAACTCAGCTAAAGCGGGGGCGTCGCGAGAAGAAAAACAAGCGACATCGCAAATGGGCAAGGGCGACGCTAAAAGAGTAATCAGGACAAAAGAGGCAAACCAACGCACAACTAGGGCCTGGGCACGGCAGGCGCACTATCGAGAACGAACGAATGGGTGACGGGCCGTACCAGCTGCACAGGTGCACTATCGAGAATGAACGAATGGGCGACGCTATAGACACGATATTCGAAGGGGCGAAGGGGCAAGAACAACCGAGGGCGCCGACATACCATCGAAAGTAGAGAGGGCCGAGATGATTGAGACAGCAAGAACGGAACAGGCTAGCTATAAAGAAAAGCAAATGAATTCAACTCTCGATCTGTGAACAACTAACGAAGAAAAAACCAACGGCGGAGTTGAAGTGAGCGAAGGCAGCTAAGCGAAGAAAAGTGAGCGAATTTATATGATGAAAAAATCGTGGAGAACCAAGCCCGACAAAAGCGGGAATGGCCGAGACGCCTTGAGCGAGCGGCGAGATGACCGAGATAGCAAAACCGGAGCGATGGAAGCGCAGAAGAAGCGAATCGAGGAATCGGTGTACGAAGTAAAGAACCAAAAAGCGCATCGACATGGACGGAACGTATACGCAAGAAGACGAGAATCGAGGCCGTCTTGAGGAATCTGAACTGCTTGGCGGGAACACGGGTTCTTGGGGAAAAGAACCGAGCCTCGTCTGGAGCGCTTCCGGGGCTTTATTTCTGCAATCGTGTGGTTTTGAAAGCATAACTTAATTTATTCATTGATGACTTGAGAAGAGAATAATTTTCAAGTTGTGATGATCTTGCTAGTCTCGTGGTGATGATGGTTGAAGCAAAAAAGCATATTGTTTATCCATTGGTCTATAGGCTTATTGAATTAGCATTAGTTTTACTGTGGCACATTTACGAGTTGAAAGGGCTTTCGCGACGCGAAGATTATCAAAACAGATTTGCGTAATAAGATAAGTGATAGTGGTTAAATGATCTCATGGTATGCTACATCGAAGCGAGACATATTTTCCAAGATAGACATGGAAGATATTTTACAACGTTTTGAACATGAAAACTCAGAAATATCAACTATCAACTCTTAAAAGTAATGATCGGTATGTTTTTTTCTTTGTAATATTACGTATTTACATTATATCGCATCATAGATAAGTATTATTTTTATATTATATATATCATTTTGTCATGTTCTATGTTCTGAAAAAATACTATACATACATACATACATACATACATATATATATATATATATATATATATATACATATATATATATCTGAGAGGATTGCTAATGTGCTCTAAGAGCACGGATCCTTCCGTGCTCTAAAGAGCTTTTAAAATCGTTGATAAAATATTGATCCGAACCGTTCATCTTCTTCATCTTGTTCAAATGTAGCTATAGACAAAATTTCGTATTTTTTGATTTTTTACTATTTATTTTGCATTTTCTAAAATCAGGCTTTTTGGATGGTCCAAAACTAATTAGATCGCTGATTTTTGGAAAATGCAAAACAAATAGCAAAAAATTCAAAAAATACGAAATTTTATCTATAGCTACATTTCAACAAGATGAAGAAGATGAAACGATTCGGATCAAATATTTTTATCACAGAATTAGAAAAAGCTCGAGAATGGAAGGATCCGTGCTCCTTATACATTAGCAATTCTATATATATACATATACATATATATATACATATATATATATATACATATATATATACATATATGGAAAATGGTTCCATACTCCAGGTATACGTACTCCCACCTTCAATATACCGTTTAAATGATGTTGTTATACCTCTTTATCCTTTTGAGTATACTCTAATACTGACTATAAGATACTCCAAATTGGGTTCCACGAAAAATTTCATTAAAGTCCACCCTTTATAGTATAATTTATTTATATATTCCTTTTACATATAGAAAAAGGTATGTACCAAAAAAATAAAGGGTTTTGATGAAATTTTTTAGTCATGTCGCATTGGAGTATCTTAGAATTATTATTGGAGTGTACTAAAAGTGATAAAAGAGTATAAAGTATTCATTTAAGTGGTATATGAGAGGTGGGAGTATGTACTCCCAGGAGTATGAAAAAGGCTTCCTACATATATATATATATATATATACATATATATATATATATAGGAAGCCTTTTCAGTATTCCTAGGAGTACATACTCCCACCTCTAATATACCACTTAAATAAACACTTTATACTCATTTATCACTTTAGGTATACTCTAATAATAATTCTAAGATATTCCAATACAACATGATTAAAAAAATTTATCGGATCCTTTATTTTTTTGCTACATACCCTTTTCCATATGTATAAAGAATATGTAAACAAATTATGCTATAAAAGGTGGATTTTAGTGAAATTTTTTATGAAACTCACTTTGGAGTATCTTATAATCAATATTAGAGTATACTCAAAAGGATAAAGAGGTATAACAACATCATTTAAATGGTATATTAGAGGTGGGAGTACATACACCCAGGAGTATGGAATCATTTTCCTATATATATATATATATATATATATAAGTTTGGAGGTCTCAATTTAAACCCCTCCTTTTAAAGTTTACGGATCTTGGTTCACGCTGTGGGTGGGCGTGCAGCCACGCCGTCCGAAAACTGACGATGGCCTGACGAAGTGCCAGGAATCTCTCAGACTTTATGTACGTTAGTATTAGTATGATTCAGCTATTGAATATTGATCGTGGACAATGAAAGTGTGGCTTAATTGGCCAATCAGCTAGGCGGCTAATGCGTGCTTTAACTATGGTACATAGTAGGATATGTATGACGAGGCTGTTGCGCTCGATGACCCGGCGAGGCGTAAAGGCGAGGAGCGGGATCGAAAAGCTTGATGAAAGCGGCAAAAGACGATGCGTGTGGCGCGAAAAAAGTGGTCGTAGTGCGGCGACTAGCGGCGCCTGGCAGCTAAGCGGAGCGAAGCGTGATTCTTGTTCAGCGAAAGCGAGGATCGAACGCGGGTCAGCAAATTGCACGCAAAAGCCCCCCCCTTCATTGCGCACGCTGGGCGACTTGGCAATGAGCCAAATTATTTGAGAAAGGTAGCCAGGCACGCCACGCGAGCGACATAGGTGCACGACAAGCCAGCCCGTACGCATGGCAGAGCATTTTGCTGTAGCAAAACCTGACGTGGCGCGTCGAGAGCCCGGAAAATCTTCCTCCTTTATATACGGTAGTATATACTAGAAGAGAATCTTTCCAAACCTTTAAGGTAAATTTTCCCCCATGTGAAAATATGTGATACTGTGTACCAGTAGGAGATATAAGACCATCTCCAAGGGCTTCCCAGAGTTTCATTCCCTTCCCAGCCCCTGAAGAGATTCTCTTCCCTGATTCCCTTCCTTCCCAGTAATCCCTCCAACAGACTTTCCTTCCCCATTCCTTCCTTCGAGAAATACCTAACTTTCCTCCTCCCTCTCATCCAACCCAGCCATTCTATATATTGAGGGTTACATTCATCGAGTTAGTCATCCACAAGCAATTGACAACCTCACAATGAGTCATTTCAGTTCTTCCTCAAGTGATGAACTATTCTTCAGCGATGATGAGGACTCCTTTTCATAGCTATCGCGAGAGGAGGAGGAGGAGATGGGCGCCAACCTCTGACCGTCGACGGGGATCGGTTCGAGGCCATCTTGGTGATAAACCGAGGTCACGTTGAAGGCGGCTCGGCTTCACAGTGATTAGCGCTTCCTCCCGTATGCGGCCACGCATTTTTGGTGGAGGTAACAACCCAATAGCTCTTGCAAATATGAGCGATGTACTTGTGAGGTTTCATTATGTCTAAGTCGTTTAGCATCGTGGGTTTCGGATGAGCGCTCCTTTTTTGCGCATAACGAATCTTTGTAGAAGGACCGACGGTTGGTTCGACAAAGTAGGGATGCTGGCCGGAAGCTCGGTTTGTCACCTCTTGAGAAAGCAGTGACCGCTCTCCGTCAACTAGCCTCACGCGTTCCTGCTGACAGCTGTGGACGAGTACCTCCGAATCGGGGAAAATCGCCATTCTAGCTCTCGAAGTTCGTGAGAGGCCGTGGTCCGAGTTTTGAGGGGACGAATATCTCCGATCTCCTAACGCACAAGACATTAATAGACTCCTAGTTGTTGGGGAGCAAGGGGTTTCCACAGGAATGCTTGTAGCATCGGTGTGTGCCTTTGGACTTGGAAAAAGCGCGAAAGCATGGCGGGGGGCTTTCACGAGGGCATACTATTAAGCCTTCCATAATCCTCGGCGGTTGCTTATGCGACACTGTGGATTTGGCATGCCTTTTAGGGATGCCGGGAAGCATGAGCGATATTAATGTCTTGCACCGTTCTAACATTTTTCTAGGGATAATGATGGTACTGACTCGTGATAAACTACCGTCAATGGCAATCGATGCGAGATGGGCTACTACCTCGCGGGCGGCATTGCGGAGTGGGCCACCTTCGTTAAAGCGATTCTTGCGCCGATGGGAAACAAGAGGGTCTACTTCTGCGGTCACGGGCGGCTGCAGGAAGGGCGTTGAGAGGCGTTTGGAGTGCTCGAGCTAGGTTCGCCATTGTAAGGGGACCGTAGATGTTGGCACCAGTGCGTTAAGGAATATAATGGCTGCATGCATCATTCTTCATAACATGATCGTAGAGGATGAGAGGAATGGGCCACCGGCGAAGTTAACCGACTATATGGGTACTCCGTCGTGACGACCAACTGCCGAGCGGGTCGATCTTGCTTGCATAGAAGCAACTCAAAGGCGGAGGGATCGCCAAGCCACCATCGGTTGCAATCGGACACAGTCGAACACCTTTGGGCCGCGACACGGGGTTAATGCAAGTGTTAGATATGTTTTCATGTGACATTATTACGTACCACTTTAAGCTATGTTTCCGTATGAGATTGTTATGAATCACTTTAAGCTACGTTTCCGTGTGAGATTGTTGTGTGTGCGTGGTTGGTAACCTTTCATGTAATACTCTTCTCAATCTTGCCTCATACCACCAAGTTCGATGAGAACAAACACGAAACAAAAGCGATTGCAAGATGATGTGAATTTTGAATTGGTATTCAATATTTGGAAAACATTGAAGGCTTGACCCAGATGGTTACAATGCCTTCTTTAAAACCTTTTTCTTTGTAGCGATGCTCCAGCGATGGATTACGACTCACAAACAAGTGAACCTCTAATCCAATTACAAGGCACGACTTCACATGCATGACAATAACAGACCAAATCGAGAACTACGGTATGGAAATTGCGAGCCAGGCTCCAACTCTGCGCAAAAAATAGGTTTCCATGAATAGCTTGAGCAAACAAGCACACTCTACACCATTAAAAATGCAACGATCTACATATCCATGTCACGTATTCCATGCACATTTCACTGCGAGTACATATTAAGCCAAATTGATTATCACAAGATAGTAAACAAATTGTGAACCAAGTTAATATAGTGCTTGGATTAGTACAAGACTAGTCATGAATATCTAACTCACATGGATTGAAGCACTCATGTGTCAGATAAACACAAACATGGAGCAAAGTTCATCGAGCATAATTAACGGAAACGAGAAACACGGAATGTTGTTTTCACGACAAGGTCTCAAATCTAGCTACCACCACAGTCCATGCAATATATGCTTTACAGGTCGACCATTACCGACATCAGAACCATCTATCTGCGATTTGCGGAAAATGTGTAAGAGAACTTTGCATTCTTGCCGTAAATCATGCTCCCTTAATCACAACAAGTCCATCCTAAGCCGAGGTCACCTCATTTGCGAGCAAGTCCACATTCTGAGTTGCTTGCGAATCGTGAATAGGAGGGACACATGCAGAATTTTCAACATCACTACCCAATGGACGACTTGTACACATGCATATAAGAACTTCAAGTCTTCCTTGTATACTGACTTGAAGCATATGTCTTGAAATATGTCGATCCATTGGTTGTACACCAAAGCACACATGTAGAAATATATATTATTGTGCTCTCGAGAATCGAGGGTCGTGGTGAAGATTAGAATCTTCACCACAATCACTTAATCGACTAACAAATTATTTCAACAAATTAGGCCTCAAACTCTTACCACCTTCTTTGTACAACGGAGAGTCCCAATTAAGCAGGTCAACTATTTGGTAATCACAACTATCGGACTAACGGATATTTATATATAAAATGACGGAGAATTTAATCTACCAACATAAACCCGGCATAATCTAGCGGCACAACCCGAAGAAGCTAGCGGATAATTATGTATAAAATGACGGAGAATCGGCAACATGACATAACTCTTAATCTAGCGGCATAAACCCCGAATCTTGTGTGGTCATATTAACATGTAGCCTCGACCACGAGTAGTGAATGAAAACAATATTTCTCGATACAAGCAGTCTGATTCGAGGCCTAATTAGCAGTAATTGTTCTAATCATATGAGCACCCACATCATCACGAGCAACAAGGAGGAAGCAGGTGAAGAGCAATCTTTCCTCAAATACTCACGGTGGATCACAGAGAAATCTTTCTGAAATACTCACGCAGATTAGAGAATAACCACATAAAGCACAAATGAGAACGGATATTAAGCCATTGACTTAAATGTGAGCTCTTTGCTAGTAATGAATACCACACCATCACGACGGACCTCGACAAAAGTAATACACCCATTTTGCCATACACAGACGGATCTTCAATGGCAACATCCGATCGAAGAATGAAAAGCAGAACTCAAAGTCCAACAAGCGCACCACGATAATTTCGGTAAAAAGGGCAAACATATGTTCATCTCAAACAATTTGTAGCCAAGTGAAAGTAATTAGGGCTACTTGACATTGAAGTTGACATGACGACAAATCGAATGGACTTACTGTCCAAATGGTACAAATGGGTCTGGTTACGAATAAGCAGGTCACGAGAATACTGCGACAAGCAATAATTGAATAAGCAAAATGTAGATTAAAGCAGATCATAAAGCGACAATGACATCTCAAGTAGCAACGTTGTCCCAAAAGTAGCATAGCGATAAAAGGTGCGGACATGGCGAGAGTTCGAACAACACATGTCTCAAGCAGAAAGGACATAGTTCCAACATTACAAAAATAGGTCGAGCACCTAACAAAGCTGCAATGACATCTGGATTAGGGGTCCACTTGTTTATCCATTTCATAGAGCCTTTATAATCTCATATTTGTCGACTCTCTCATAGTACTTTCATGTTGCACTAGGTTCATTGTATTCAAGTCCATGTTGATAATCCTTTCCTTCTCGCTTCTTGAAACAAGGACAATTTTCTCTGTTGTATATCTCGATTGCAACCTGGACTCATTCATCTTGTCGAAATGGTGCGAGTACAAACCAACCGATGGCGCACTAGAGGAACCAACTGGCTTCAAGCACGCCTTTGCGCCTCCGGCCTATTGGCCTTGGCCTCCTCGTCGAGAGGAAGCTTGCGAGCCAAGTCCACGAGTGCGGATTTGACCCGTCATGCGTTGGAGCACCTCCTCCCGTTTGTGCTTCTTGTGGAACATGTGCGGCGACCACTTTGGATGGTCGGCCAATAGCATCCAGCAATGGTGGAGCGAAAGGCTTGCCCTCGATGTCTTGGTACATCGTTGGCGCATGTGCCATCTGTTAGAAAGCGTCAATTGAAATCACGAAATCCTTTTGGAAATGGGAGATTCTACAAGTACAATATACCACTACTCATATATCGGTGCGGTAAAGACATGAAGAGGTTTATGAATATTACCTGTCTGCTTCCGATGGTTCCACTCGATTCAAATCATCGATGCTGGTTGAGAACCGGAAAATTTGCTCACGCACTCATTTATCAACGACCGTGGTTGACCATTGCCTTCCACGGACCTTGCGTGACATTCTCGGTCTTGTTAGTGTTGTAATATTGACAATTCGTGTCCGGTAGCTATCCGAGCGATTGGTCCTTCCCAACAATGGGGTCTTGGTGACATTCAACGAGCGAGAGACAAGTACTTTATCCTCTTGACAATCCATTTTGTCCTCTCTGTTTTGGATGCTTGCTTTTCCCCTTCCGCTACTGTTGCCCTATACGGCCTTTCTTTGTCGAATTAGCAACCACAGGCTGCGAATCCGTCCCGTCTTGAATCCATTGGGAGTGACCACCGCCTCAACTCTGCGACACTCCGTTTCCAAATCTGCACTGAGAGGTGCATTCACCCCGATGGTGTTGTCGACCAAGGGAGCTCAATTGAGTAAATCTGTAGGAAATTCACGTACAATGGGTCCATTGTTTCGTCCCCCTAAATTTATCCAACGAGTGAGTACATGTCCATTTCATTAAGCAATATACACCAACGCACACATGAAAGGTAAGTTCACATTCATTCAAAAGTGCACGCGACATAACCATGACCTCTGACATGTGCTTCAAACAAACAAGGTTCATACTACAGACCAGTTACTACATTACCATCATCCATCGAACCTCTGTCCGGATGCTCACGTTTGAAAGCATCTACATTACAATAACAGGCGGATATTGACATACAAAAGCGGTACCAACATCTAACCAACACTCTGAGTGCGTTAGGTGCCACGGCGTCAGACTCCACGGACCAACGCTAATTGGGGAGTAGTTGCGCTATCTTCATCCTCGGATCTATGGCTCCCTCTGGCGGCCTCCACATCTATACCCGACCTCTGCGGCCCTCCAAATCTGCACTCTCTCGTCCACACTAGCATCGGTGCTATCTCCAAAACTAGCGCTGCAACACCATCTCACAGAGGCTATCGGCTATGGGCGTCGACATGTAGCGATTGCCATGTTTAGGTCGGCGACCCAACTAGCATCACTCGCTTGAAGTTATCCCGAACAACCTTTTGAGGTCCTCGGCCTTTTCATCGAGCATATCTCTCATCTTGAGATGGTGTCCAAAGTCTCTGGGCCTCCATCTATAAAACCACATCAACACGAATGGGTCATCAAGATTCCTCTGAAATCTTGATTCGTACCTAAGAACTAATCTTGTGCTAAGCGCTTTGCTACGGAGACAATTATTTTCCGCCTTAGTCCCACATATCCCCATAATTAACATTTCGAAAATGTTAACATCGCCTTCCTCCCTTCACATCAACCCAGCAATTATCTGAGTACACTAAGAATATCACACAATAGTACACTAAGAATATCGAGTTAACCGAAACAAAATGCGGCTGAAGGTTGTCTTGGTATGAAATCTTGGTACATCTTGGTATGAAATCACGGCGATGTATTAACTAAACTAAAAAAAGCATACAATGTTGCACCATGATCATACTATATGATGTCGACTACGCACCAATGTTACCAAAATACTTGAGCACAAGAGCTGCTACTAACCCATCAACGAGGCGAAAAAATTAATCAAATCAATCACCGGCTTGAATTCTTTGAAATAGACGGTCAAACCATCATCTCCTAGCGAAGCCATGACATGCTTCTCTAAATGGTTATGTAAATGCTAGAGCCTTCGCAATATTCTTTGTAAAGACAAATAGTTCATGAACCTGTAGGCAAGAAATGAAAGAGAAAAAACCGTACTTGTACTTAACCTAAGTAAAATGGCGCATCGGACTGCAATTCCGTTCGACCTACCTAAATTTTGGTTCAACAAGTGCGAAGTTTTCCCATTCAACATGAGGACAAACAAAGTTATCCGATTGAACAAGTGCACCCAAGTGATTAACTTTGAAATGAAGTTCTTCAACGTATTCGAGGTTGAAGTGTGATTTCACCCCTGCCATGTAAATCGTGCTAACTTAAATCCAAACCCTAATGCAACCCAATCACATACATGGTGCTTACCCAAATCCAAACCTAATGCAACCCAATCGTACATCGTGCTACCCAATCAAACCCTAATGCAACCAAATCGGCAATCCAAGCGACAATCCGTCGATTTACGCCATTTCCCTACATCGGGGTGTTGAGGATCTCTTGACCATTCGAGCACAAATTGGTATTTCACCATGTATTGAACAAACCTAGATCTGAAATCGACTTCGAGAACTTCGTAAATAGGGTGCTCGGATGGCGTACCTCAAGCCGTCGAAGTACCGTCGGCAGACGTCGTCCTCTCCGGCGGTGTGGCGCACCTCCCAGCGGCTCGCTCGGCAGGTTCGCCGATTTCCCAGCTCACGTGAGACCTTGTGAAATGGAGTTCGTTGGCGAAGCCCCCTTTCGGAGAGGCGAGCGAAGGAGAAGAGAAAGCGGCGAGGGAACCTCTCTCCTCTCCACAGCTTCTCCGGCGTGGAAGGGCAACCGTTGGAGACGCTGGGATTCCCTTCACGCCTGCGTTTCCCATTCTTGAGGAAAGGGACGGGGGAAGGGAAGGCGTTGGAGATGGTCTAAGTGTACGAACACAAGATATGTTCGGTAAGATCATGTTAAGGGTTGAGGGAATTCTAGCGGCGGCCACCGAATGATGATGGAAAAATGAGCGCGACAGTGTGGCAGTAGAACTATATGTCGACATATATAGTGAGTCATATCATTTTGGTAGCTAAGAGCATCTCCAACAGTTTCTAATATTTAGACTCCCAATATTCTTAGATTGAGACCTTCCTAAAAAATTTTGGGTCTACAAAATACCTTTTTCTCCAACAGTTCCTATATTTTCTCCCAAAAACACCTTTGAATTGGTCCGATTGGGTCATCTGGTAGCGAAATAATGTTGATTGGGAGTGAGAACAGGCGCACAAAAATAAGGAAATCGGGGTGCTGTTTTTTGGGTGTGCCAAAATTTGAGGAGCTAGAAAGAGGAAGCTGTTGAGATTTTTTTTACAATCAAACCCAAAATCAGATTTTGGGAATAGATTTTAAACTGTTAGAGATGCTCTAAGAAGAAGCTCATTTAATTTTAATCCGTGCACACTAGATTCTTATCACGGAATAACCCAACCTTATATAGGGCCCATTTGTATACGGGAGAATCTCGAAAGGATTTTCCAGTATCTTGTAAACCTTCTTCCGAAACTTCTAAAAATTACATTTCTGTGTTCGAATTTCATAGAACTTTAATCGACGATAGCGCCAAACAGTGAGAAATCACACACCATTGACACATATTGCAAAACATATTAAAGCACAACTTCATTAATTGCGAAAACAACTTTACAAAACAAATTAAAGCACAACTTCATTATTTTGCTCAGCACGTATATATACTCTTTCATTATTTCTCATTTTGCGTATGTGGATTAATTGTGAAAATAACAAATATGCATGTATTCCAACAACAAGCTAGTAGACACGACCAACACTTTAGATACGTACGTAGCTGATGCATGTTGGTGCAAATTATTACGCCAGATGCTGCAACTGCGACTTCTACACGTACTTAACGTCAGTGACCATGGCGATGCTGGCGTCGGTGCCTGCCGCCGCGTCGCCGCGTCCGAACCTGGCGACAGCGCAGTCGGTGGCGAACAATCCAGAGGAGACGAAGCTGGCGGCGCCGCCCATGACGGGCATTTTGGCGGTGACGTTGAGCCTGTTGACGTAGTCGGAGCGGTAGGTCTGGCCGAGCACACCGTGGACGTCGTCGGTGAGCGCCTGGAACTTGAAGCCGAGGTCGAGGTGCGCGAGGCAGTCTTCGTCGGTGACTCCGTAGTTGTGGACGCTCGACTCCTGGGCCGTGATGGGCACGGCGTTGGCGACGATCCGGAAGACGCCCCTGGGCTCTACGACGACGCCGTTGGCCTGCGCGGTGCGCGTGACGGACAGCTTGGGTGCGGAATCCGGGGACCAGCGCGCGCCGTCGACGGGCGGCAGGGCGACGCGCTCGTCGTCGAAGGTGACGTTGAGGTGATCGACGGCGGGGTTCCAGCGGGTGGCGCGGACGGCGCCGAGGTGGAGACGGTGGTGGGCGAAGAGGACGCCGAGGGCCTGGATCCAGGTGAAGTCACGGCCGGTGGCGGCGTTGCGGTTGCCGATGAAGTGGGCGTTGATGTGGAGGTCGGCGTCGGAGAGGATGCAGAAGTCCTGGTCCTTCTTGCCGTGGAAGTAGAAGTTGTTGCCGTCGCCGCCGGTGAAGCGCGGGTCGCCGCAGGACACCCCAGGGTAGAAGTCGCACACTGCACGAACGCAACGAAGGGGAAATATCCAGTGCAAATGGCTATTCAATGCTAAAATGCTAATATCCATCGTGGATATCTGATCTATCATGTATGCACAAATACTACAATGAGGGGAAGAAATTAATACGTACGGCAGTAGGTCTTGCAGGTGGGGCAGAGGACGAGGCATTTTATGGGGCAGCGGTTGGGGCAGACGGCCATGCAGCCGGGGCGCTTCTTCTTGGTGTCCTCGCACGTAAACTTGCTGTTCCGCTTCCCACCCGGCCCGTCCACCGTGATCACCTGCGCGTTGCCCGGCAGCGGCTGCGCCGACGCCACCAGCAGCATGCACAGGACGAGGCTCGTGCCGAGCACCGACACGGCCACGGCGGTGGTCGCCGGCGGCCACCGCGCCATTGCTAGCTGCGAAACGCAAACTACGTAACTTAAGTTGCTGTGTACGTACGTACGAGTGCAGATCGAGCTTTTCGCTAGCTGTTGCTCAATTGCTGGATGCGGCCGACGTTATGGGCGCAGGGGTGGTGTCTTATAGCTAGCTAGCTTGGCTAAATGTCTAATGGCCGGTGCGCGCGTTGACCTAAGCTTAGCTAGCGGGAGAGTACGTGCCGGATCAGCAACGCAGTGCCCGGCTTTTATTAGTTTCTTATCAACAAAGCATTGACAAGCTAGCTAGCAACTAATACGGGCATATTATACATGCATGTACACCTAATACTTTTCGACTGTAAAATATGTACGGTTCGGTCGATTTGTTAACGGGAGGAGACGATCGATCGAGTGTCTAATGAACTGGATAATAATTGCATATACTGTTGTGTGCACCAAGTAACTTGATCAAATTAATCGAGTAGTCAGATTGAAATAACATGCATCCATGAATAGCTAGCTAGCTTCAGAGTGAAAAGAGAGGAACCGTGTGCCTCGATGCAGCATGTGCATGCATTACATATACAAGCACGGGACAGAGACGGTCCAGGTCCTCCTCCCCTGCGTAGCGCAAAAAGGCAACCAGCCAAGCAAGCACAAAAAGGCAACCAGCCAAGCAAGGACAGAGATGCGCAGGGAGCACAGGAAACACCGGCTGACAAAATAGTCCCACAACGCGTACGAACAACTCCGGATCGCAACATATTATTATATTATTCGCAAAAGAATGAACTCTCGACCCAAGGATCAAATTTTCGTCGAATTTTGGATTTCGGACCTAGCCGAATTATGTAGTACCGGCCGAATTTAAAATTTTTTAAAAAAAATGAATTTGCTACAGTAATTTCAGAAATTTCGGATTTTAAATCCGAATTTGACCAGAATTAGTCCAATAACTCTTAAGAAAGTCATTTTACATGAAAATTTAATGAAAAACTAATTTTTTTGAGATTTTTTAAAATTTGGCAGAAACACTGTCAGATTTTTAAAAATTTTACAAGCCCGATAATGATCTGAAAATTTTATGGTACCATCCTTAGTAGCTTAGGATCATACACAAAAATTTTAAAAATAATTTAACATCATTTGTTATCTTTAAAAAAATCAAAAACAGAATGGACATAATTGGGACAGTAAAATTGTTAGATTTTTCTAAATTTTCTCGAGTGTGATCATGATCTAAAATTTTTATAAAAGATTAAGAATTTCCTCAGTACCATTCTATAAAATTTTCAAAAAATTTCAACTTTCTTTGTTTGCTCAATAAAATCTATCAATGCAGTAAGCACTAAACTTAATTTGTTGTATTATATTTCAAAATCAAGCAGAGAAAAAGAACATAAATGGCATTGCCTTTATAAGAAATTTAAGATAATTTAATGAATTTCGGAAGTAATTTTGGCAAAATTTCGGTGCCAAACAAACTGGATTTGAATTTGCTTTTTGAATTTTGAATGTATTTCGGCCGAAAAACTGAAATTCAATCGAAATTTCGGATTTCGGTAGAGTCGATTTTTTTTCACAAAACGAAAAGTTGAACCCTGTCTCAACCTGATTGGGTGACCTATGAGAAATATGTCCCTCAATGGGTTGGCTAAAGAAGGCCCGATAAGCAGAAAAACAGGCCAGACCATCCGAAAACACCTCAGTATAGCGCAACTGGTACAACCCTCAGTAACAGGCAGATGGTGATCAAACGACCGAAAAATGTAATTGAGATTTTAAAAAAATAGTTTACTGAGCAATAGACAGCCCAACAGAAAAAAAAAACTTAAAAGTATCATATTTATTATGAGATAAGAGATTTTGTAACCGAATTTGGTTGAACTTATATCTATGTGTGGACGAATCCGAATTCATCTCTTGTTGTTTTCTTCTATATATTGGACATCTCTCTTGTACAAGAAATCAACCTAATAAAGCTAGAGAACTTTGCCCCTCTATATTGTGTGCTCCTTCCTATATTGTTGTGATTGCATCGGCGAATTGATTGATTGATCGTGAGCGAAAGACTATATTTTACAACACGTTATCAAGACGGTTTCTACTAAAATCGACAGATCGCTCACCACGATAATCTATACGGCATCGAATTTCAATCGCTGCACGTGACCATCCTATGACAAGCCCTATGTAAGCGTTTCAATGCAATCATGCACAATTAGTGTTCATCATCGTAAAAAACGGATGTGGTGCCCGGCCAAGCCGCCGGTGGCTGCGACCGCTTCACCCCGTCAGCGCATCGCGCCTGCGCCTGATGCCGCGTCACCTCGAACCGGGCCACCGGAAGCCCGGCCATGCGTCCCACCACCGAGTGTAGCCTTGCTGCCGAGATGCTAGCTCACGCGTCTGTTGCTCGGTGTGCACCGGCTGCCGGAAGATCGGTCGTCACCCCCGCCATCGTGAACCCCACGTGCAACTCGGACGTCGTGCTGTCGCCCGCAGCAACGATCGCGGCCGCCGCGCTGCTCGCCCCTCACGCCGCTTGGATGTAGCGCCGCTCGCTCTCGCGTGACGCGCAGTTGCTGCCTTGGCTTCCGCGCAAAGCCGCTGACGCTTCGCCTCTCTGTGCCCGAAACGCCACCCGGCGTCGCCTCGGCTTCCGTGCGAGGCAGTGGCCCTCCGTTTTTTCTGCACACATCTCGAGCTCTGCACCCACTGTGCCAACGTACGGCCGCCTCGGCTTCTCCGCGTCTTCGCGCCTGCGTTGGCATGGCCCGCTGCGCCACCGGATTTTCCACGCGCCACCAGCCGCCTTCACTCCCGCGCCCGCTGCGCGAATGGCCGCCTAACCGCCTTGGCTTCTCCGCGTCTTCACGCCACGTCGCCACCGCCGGCCGTGTCGCCGATCGCCGCCATCCCCATACACCGCTGGCGCTGCTCGGTTCTGCCCCTACGCGCCGCCACCACTTGACCCACATCGGTGCCCTCGTTATAAGATGTCGATGTCGTCGCCGCCGTGTGGACCTCCACATGCCTCGCCGACCCGATGCCAGCCGCTTGCCGCATCGACGTTTCTCAAGTGCGCCACCCGGGAGCATCTAAGTGGCGGCTAGGGTTTCCTTTAACCCTAACCGCCCGTGGGCCTTTTTGCCGAGCAGCCAGCCAACTGCCCGTGGACCTTTTCTGCCGAACAGCCGGATTGCCACCCGTGGGCCTTCTTGCCAATCAGGCCGGTTTTTTCGGCCGGCAGCCCATCCACATGATCCTCGTTGATTAGACCTTCGTAGACTAATCCCCTTAATCCAACCGTTTTGACACATGGCGCTGATGTGTCAAACCAATTAGGCCTCCTAGGATATCTCTACTATTATAAAGCAGCAATTGGTGGCAGCGGTCCGTTCTTCCGCGGCCCCACTCTACAGCCCCCAACCCTCTCTCACTCCACACATACACAGTGCTAATCTCCTTGCGTCTCCTCTGTCCTCGCGCTGCCCCCACTCCCCAAGCGCCGCCCCACTCCCTAGCTCGTGTCTCCTCGGCCCTCGCCCACCTCTAGATCTCCAAATGCCGCCGCTTCCTTTCAATCCGATGCCCTCGAAGGATGCTCCACCAGGGTCGAGCTCGACGCCTTCCACGAGCAACTCCGCCGCATGAGGGAAGCGAGGACTTTATCTTCACGACGGTCCCCCTTCGCCAATCGACCTCCCCACTACGGCCACATCCTCGCCGACACCATCAAGGATGTGGTCACTGGCACTAGTCGATGCGCGCCGTCACATCGCGGCGCCGCCGGAGTCGACCTCGACTTGGTCGGGCGGCGCAAAGGCGCCCATGTAGACCTTCCGCCTCACGCCTCGCCAAGGGGGCGAGGCACGGCGAGCACGACGTCGACGCAGAGGTTGCCGAGCGTGGCGAGGTGTCTCCTTCCCCTCCGGCGGTGGCCGCCTCCTGCCTCCCAATCCCCCTCCACACTCATGCGCCGTCTCTCTCCTTCTCCGGGCGCCTACGCCTCGGATTCCGCCACCCTTGCCGATGCCCCTTCACCAGATCTAACGGCCCGAGGTTAGAATCCACCCCTCTTTCCTTTTCCTTTTCTTCTTCTCCCACTCACCCTCTTCTCCCTTTTTCTCCGTGCCGCCACCACTCGGTCGGCCTCAAGTTACGCAGACCGAGGGTGGCTTTCCTTGGCTCGCAGTGTTAGTAAGCGATTGTCGCGATTTACCATCTGTAATGGAAGGTCTTGATGAACGCTTGTCAGTAAGTCTATATTTATCTACAACTTATGTGTCATCGGAATGCATTTTCCACCTCTCACTATGATGTTGCAATGGTTGATTTCTTTTCGAGATCAAAGGCCATGGTAAAGAGAGTTCACCGAGAAGACAATGGTAAGAGAAATGCTCCGCTCGGTGAATCATGTATTGGTCACCGGCTCTGGTGCTAACCATTTCTTTCTTGCAGCACCCCTCGTGTCCAAGCACCTTCTACCAATCATCGGTTCACCAAAATCAGCAAAGAAGGTACTATACTTTGTGGTGTTTCAAGATGTTGTACATGTTGTGAGCTTAATTTACATCATGTGTATCATCGTATGCGAATACCATTTTGCTCTCTTGTTTAAGTCTATGAACTCTTATATTAGCTTGTTGTTGAGTCATTGAAATTGTCATAGTTTCCTCCAATGCCAAGTGGAGCATTGCGTTCAACACCGAATGATTTTTTACCTTCATTTGGCTCTTGCGTATATAGATGCCTCTCGATTGTTGTTACTTCGTAATTGATGGCTTAAAAGACTATACATCGAAAAATTGAAGCCATTGGAGGTTGCATATCTTGGTTCAACGATTTTGCTTCCCCATTACACTACCTTGAAAAAGGTCATCAGTGGCGGTTCGAAACTGCCATCAGTGACGGTTTTCGAACCGCCACGGATTTAGTGCCACTGATAATCGAGGATTATCAGTGACGGTTCTAGAACCGCCACAGATAACATTATCAGTGACGGTTTTTGGATAGAACCAATCATCGATAACTCGATATCGTTGACGATTCTAGCCAAAACCGTTATCGAACTAGACTATCGATGACGGTTTTTGCTAGAACCACCACCGATAGTCCGAGACGAGAAAATAAAAATCGGCATTTGTGGCTAGCCTCAGCAATGCTAGCTATGCCCTCATTATTGGAAATGCCAAGATGAATTACCAAATATATATGTGACCACAACACCACTTGGCATAAATACCAACTAAACCAAACAGAATCACTCTCAACAAAGAAAGACAGAATCGATAACTACATGATTACAGCTACATATAGCGGCGACCAATTGAAACGTTCTCACAAAATCTCAATGATTAGCCCGTCCTCAGATTAACAAAAAAAGCAAGCATAGATATAGATAGGGCTCAAAGGCCTCACCCGACCGGCAGCGTGAGGGCTTCGCCATGATGCACTTCGAATGGGGGAGTAGGTTGCCGTTTTGATTTAAGCTTATAGCTAGATGGTAGAGGAAATAACTGAAGCACCAAAGCACGCCACCAAACTAAGAAACACAAAAGATCAATACAGCTAGATGGCAGAGGAAATTAACTGAACCAACTAAAGCACTCACAAAGTCGTATTAATCCAAACATAAGCTGCACACACACACAACAAAGGCTTAAACAGCACAGTATGATAAGCACCACGAATGGCACAAGCACAGAATAAATAGCTCTCGAAAAAGTGGCCTACATTACCAAGCAGAAAGAGCGGATAAATCTGAAGGCTACGCGATAAAATGGGAAAGCACATAAGATCAATACAAACAAATGCTAGGAAAAATAATCTGGAAGCAACAACAAACCAACTCACCTAGAACTAAAAAGCGGAAGGCGCAGCCCTCTCAATGATCGGCGCTAACAGGGCGAAGGAACACAGACTTAAATGGTTACATCATTGCATCAAAGACCATACACCACATAAGTATATGAGTAAAGGGAAAAGACAAAAGTAGGTAAATAAGTGATATATTGAAATTAGAGCATACATATTATTAGTATGTGTAGTTGTTGTAGACTAAAGAATATAATTCAAATAACATGTAATCGCTAACTCGCTTTTGGTCCTTCTAAAGTAACTACTTATCCCACATGCTTCAATTTGATAACAACTGTTTTTTTGTTTATCGGGAAAAATAGTTTCATTCTCTAATTAGAAGTTCTTATTATGAGTATGATTAGTTCAACAAAAGAAGGAGAATTCCAAAGAATGCATGGTCTTGCATAGCACTTAGTAGATTAATTAGAAAGAGTGAGAAGTGGACCTCAGATCTTTTGAGCAACACCTTTCGAGACAATACCTTTGCAAGAGCATATAGGACAACTTGAGGAGTCTTAACCTCGGAGAACCATAATGTAGACCACACATAAACTTTCATAGATAAAGGAGAGGGATATTTCCTAAAAGCAAGGCAGGGTGATCGAGGTAGCTTTTTTTTCGATCAAATAAGTGGAGCTAAGTGTTCATAACTAGACAAAAGAGCATAGCAACAAAAAGGAGAGTTGAGTACAAAAATTCACATGACTATAGTGTCAGAGTTCAAGGTCGTAAATGCATGTGAAGATCAAGTGTTCTTGTTAGTTAAGCATAAAATTGTGCAAAGAAAGTAGCTATACTACCGATGCTTGCTAGCCGGGTCGTGTTAAATGAACACAAGAAAGAAATGAAATGAACACACAAGAGGGGAGAGAGATGCGAATCAAACACGAGCAGCAAGTAGTGATGATGCCCGGATAGTGGTCATCACTTCGAAAGTTATATATGCACATTGAGGTTAAAAATTAAAAAGGAATATCCTGTGAAAGGGACTCACCTCAACAGATGTAGTTTTATTCTTATAATCTACGTACATTGATGAACCCATCGATACCTTTCTTCCCTAGGTGCTCATGGAACCTTCAATACAATGAAAAGGTTGTAGAACTATCAAGACTAACCATTTCAAGTGTTGAACAAGAAGATCAAAATCATTTACGAGAAAAATGATGATAGACATCTAAACATGAAACACGATTTACAAGTGGTTCCTCCTGCAATCATTGCTTGACAATTATCTATTTCATGAAATGTTCTCGCAAAACACAGTAATCGACATTGAACTTGCGAAGCTATATGGCAAGATTCAACATTTTTCACTTGGTTAGTTTATCAAAGTAACCAAGTAATTTTTTCACTTGGTTAGTTTATCAAACTATTACAAACACATGAAATAACTTCATATGAAAAAATAACCATGTAAGGCAAACACATGAAATATTTAGAAGTGCCACTCGCATGTGTGTACATGTGTTCCTCAAGAAGACAAACGTACATGCTACAGTAGCAGAACCACTGACAAGAGAAGTGGCATTGACGAAAGAAGGGGCTCCCATTTCAAAGGTACAAAGAGTTATTTACACTTTGTAATGAAAAAATTGAAGTAACAAAAGCCTTCAGAGTTTCCTAAACTAGAAGGCGCCTATGGGTCTTGAGGCCGGAGACACGTGATGTGAGACATGAGTATGGAGGAGTGGATCGTTGTTGTCTTCGCTCATAAAACTCGCTTTTTTGTTGAGTATTTCCTTCATGATGAAGTAGGCGAGCTGGCCTCTAACGGCTTGGATTTCAGCACGCGATCCTACCAGAGACATATTGAGGCTATGTAAGTATGAAAAAGCGAAATTAAGAGAGCATATAGAAATCGAGTGGCGCGAATCGATGTGTCATGTCAAGATGATGACCTCCACGTCATTGTCTTCTATTGTGCAACTTAAGATTTCCGCATGTCTTGGCACACGAAGTACCCACATAGATTTGTTCCTTGCGCTGCGCTTGTGACATCGCGAAAATCGAATGAACTAAGATGTCGTCGAAGGAGCTATTTACTATGAAATACGATATAAGAATATTCCTTGCGTGCATCGAAGTTTAGTACGGATTGTAAGGGTTTTCTCGGTATGGGCGGTCTCGTGCTCTTCTCGACAATATCTTTTGAACGCCTCGTTGATTAAACGCGTCATCACTTCATAGTCTCCGCTTTAGGTTTATCCAAGGATCCATGATCAAGATCTTGCTCTTGTCTCGATGAATTACTACGAGAATCCAAAGTGGAATCTGGATGCCATAGCCATTAGTCGTTACGTCCGGAGTAAATAAATCTAAATCAACGAGTAATTTAACTAGCTAGTGAGGAACTTATCGAAAATTGTATGGTACAAGTATAAACTCCTTGTCTTGTAGTTTAAGCAAAGCTTTATATACGCATTCTCAACCTCCTTTGGTACTCTCACAATTTCGTCTTGGCAAACCGCTCCGGTCGAGGAATCCCACTCGCCCCTTGGTTCTTCGTAGTTCCTTCATCTCGTATCTATATAACTAAATAGTTAGACATGACATTTATCGGATTACGTGAATGTAGACCAAGATTGATATATTAGACACTTACAATTGTCCAAAGATCTCAAAAACATATGTCGAGGGCGCCATGATAGAACAAGTTGTGCAAGTTATAGAATTCTATTAAGAAGTAGCCATAGCCCTCGTGGTGAAAATGTTCCTCACGGAACAATGCAGTGATCACCTTCGGGAGTATGTGTTGGTTGGATCGCTCCATGTACCATGCATGTAATTGCTGCATCATGGGTGTTAGACTGTTTAACTTCGAATAGGTGACTAAGGGCTTCCCAACCTCGAATTTCAATCTTGGTTGATTTTCTTGTTCATCAGACTTCGCCTTGCCCTTACTTTTTCCTCGCACGACATCATACTCGGTCCTGGCTTCCCCTGATCTAGCTGATACGGCAGTTTTAGAAATTGATCAATGCTTATTGGACAGAAGGCAACGGCAATTGCATGACAGAACTGAGACTACTGCCAACGCAAAGAAAACAGAACTGCAGCAAGACTATTGAACAGCCTATGTATGAATCTACCACTCACAGTTATCAATCAAATGATCTACCAAGTATTGTAATCTATGAAAGTTAATTTCGTTGTCACAAACAATCTACCTTAACCCAATTCCTCACTGTAACAACAGTCTCCCCACAAGCAAAGTCCCAAGCAATCAATCGGCCCAAAAATTGGTACCCAAGTTGATTGACTAGCCTCTTTGCACAATATAGAAATTGAGTAATCACATATGATGAAATACTCACAAAGCACCAACAGGACAAGTATTACTTTCAAGATTCCTGGAACCACTGGTGCAAGTTACATTGATTATTTCATTACTGATGACAGTTTGTCTCTCCTTTGAAGTATTCACATATATACTCAGAAAAGCTTGTCCACCTTCCTCATTGTTACTTTGTGAATGACTATAAGCAGGTATGCCTAACATATGGTGTCATAAATGAACCAGAGCTCAAAACATAAAACTATCTTCACAAAACTACTACTATTTGAGCATTTTCAGACCAGCAACAGGGAACCAAGCCATCTTCACAAAACTGCAACGCCCAGCAGCAAAACACTAAAACTCTATCTTCCAGAAACCATCTCAATCGACCACACATTGTTGTATTCACAGATATATTCAACACTAATTAAACCATTGATTCTTTAACAAATTCTACCATCACTAATTAAACCTCAGGTAGGGTTCAAGGCGACACCGGTGGGAGGGCGTTGGAGGGGCGTGAGGTGGGGAGGCGCTTGAGAGGCGGCGCCTGGTGGGAGGGCGCGAGACGCCGCTGACGCTAGAGGGGCGGCGCGCTGGGAGGGCGCCTTGAGGCGCGACGCCGGGAGGGGCGGCGCCGGTGGGGAGGGCGCAGATCTGCGGCGGCCGGAGGACGGTGGCTTCGTGCGAGCTAGGCACAGCGGAGGGAAATTTTCGATCGAAGTGTAGAAGGCGTCTGCGAGAAGGCGCGCTGCTCGAGATTATGTAGGAATCGTATTCGTGGCGATTAAGAACAATAATCCACAGATAACGTTATCTGTGGCGGTTAAGAACAATAACTGCCACAGATAACGTTATCTGTGACGGTTATTGTTCTTAACCGCCACAGATAACGCTTATCCGTGATGGTTATTGTTCTTAACCGCCACGTATACTCCTCCCACGCCATAGATACGAGATGACAATCATAATAAACTCCAGAAGCATGCATAACTCTAAAAAGCTGCGAAATCATAATAAGCCATGTTGCATATGACAATACATGATTTTTTCTTCCATACATTAATACATATGAAGTATGTACATTTCTTACATCACATTTCCATTATTCCATATAAATGGAGACATGTTGCCATTACTCCTAGCTAATTATTTTCTTTCACAATTTGGCCTTCAAGTGATCATCGCGATGATAGGTAACTTCTTGAGTGGTTTCTTCCTCGGGACTCGATCTTTGTCATGCGAAAGGAGGTAACTCATCAAACTAGTTGTACTCTTCCTCATCCACGACATTCTCAACTCCAACGATCCTTCTTTTCCTTGCGAACTACATGGCGCTTATCCCGCCGGTCGATTATGTAGAATACTTGTGCTACTTGATTCGCAAGTACGAATGGTTCGTCTCAGATCCGATATGTTCGATGTCCACATGAGTCAAGCCGCACTTGTCCACCTTGACACCATTCGAGTCGTACCCAATGACATCGAAACACCGGATCTTGAAAATGCAAGAGTCCAGCCTCCCAAATCTCCTCTATGAACCCGTAGTAGATGCTCTTCAGATCGCTGTGTTGTCGTGAGGCATCTATACGGACACCACTGCTTTGGTAAGTGCTCTTGCTATCCCGAGCTCTCGTGTAAAATGTATATCCATTGATGTCATATCCTTGCCATGTCGTGATTGTACCAAGGCCCTTTTGCCAACCACCTCAATGTAACACTCATTTCTTCACCAAACATGTGCTCCACTAACCAATGACCGAACAAACGATTGTGCTCTTTTGTTATCCAAATCTCGACTTTCCTCGGTTTTCCCTCCTTAGCTTACCCTTGTGTATGTCCATATACGGGCACACCTCAAGTGATCAAGGTAACATCTGTGAAATGGGCTTGTTCAACAAAATATTATCGTAAGAATTTGTAGATTTCTTTCCTATTACACCTTTCCCACCTAGCCTACCCTCATGGCGAGATATGAGCACTCCTACCGGTTCGACCTCCTCCATGTAATCGACCGTAACTCAATAACCTCCTCGCTTGCATAACCTTCTACAATTGAGCCTTGGCCGAGATCGATTATGTACATATTTCTTCGAACACCCATATACCTTTCAAATGGGTACATCCGATGCAGAATACGGGTCAAAATATTTATCTCATTGACAAGGTGAACAATGAGATGAACCATGATATCAAAAAATGATGGGGGAAAATACATCTCCAGCTGGCACAGAGTCTTTACCACATCGGCCTGAAGTTCATAAAGTCCAATGGGATCGATGACCTTTGTGAAATCGTGTTGAAGAAGGAACACAACCTCGTGATTGCCTCTCGGACCTTGTCAGGCAAAACACCTCTAATTGCAACAGGGAGCATTTGTGTCATCATCACATGACAATCATGAGACTTCATGCCGCTTAACTTTAAATCTTTCATCGATACGGTTTCTTGATGTTTGCGAGTAACCTGACGGAACTTTCACACCATGCGAGCACTTGCGAGTTCTTTTCTCTTTCTTACTCAAAGTGTAGAAAGTCGGGGAAGGTAAAGCCGCCTTTCCCAAAGTCTTGAGGATGTAGCTCGGCTCGATTTTCATGTCTTCCAAATCCTTCGTGCCTTCATCCATCCTTTGTTTTGCTAGGAATATTCAAGAAAAGACCAACCACGCTGTCACATACATTCTTCTCTACATGCATGACGTCGATGCAAAGGTCGAACTTCCAAGTCCTTCCAAAGAGGGTAAGTCCCAAAAGATGGATCTCTTCTTCCACGTGGTCTTCTCGAGATGGGACCGCGATGTATTACCAAGACTCCTTTCCAAGTACAACATTAAGATCCCTAACCATATCATACACCTCTTCCCCATGAAGACGCTTGGAGCTAAACCGCCCTCCTTTGTCCCGTCAATTGTTTCTTCATATTGCGATACGGATGATTCCTCTGAAGGAACCTCCGTGACGCATGTACACTGCTTTCCTCGAGTTGTTGAGCCACACACTAGCGGTTTCATCCATGCAATCGGGGCATGCTTTGGCTCCTTTTATAGTACGGCCGGACAGTTTACCAAGCGCAGAAAATCATTGATGGTGCGAAACAACAATGCGCGTGAGTGAAGTACTCTCGTTTGTACTCGCCCCATACCGTACACCTTCGCTCCACAATATCACAAGATCTTCCACCAATGGTTGTAGGTATACATCAATATCATTGCCAGGTTGTCTCGCCCTTGGATAAGCAAAGGACATCATAATGTACTTTCGCTTCATACACAACCGTGGTGGAAGGTTGTATATACACGAGTCACGGGCCAAGTGCTATGAATGTCGCTCATGTTACCGAAAGGATTCATTCCATCCGCATCAAGCCAAACCTTACATTCCTCGCCCATTTTCGGTTCTCCTCAAGAGTCTATCGATGGTTCTCCATCGGGCGTAATCACCGTGTCTCGATTTTCCATCCTCTTACGGTCTTCCGAAAAGCCATCGCATCAATTTGGCGTGCTTTTTGTTTCCAAATAAACGCTTCAAACGAGGTATTATTGGCAAATACCACACCACTTTTGCGGAGCTCCTTTCTTCACCTCGATAGCTTTCATTGCCATCGCCTTACGCTTGTATCGCGATGCTTTGCACACCGACATACATGAATGTCCGCATAGTCTTTATGATAGAGTATACAATGTTTGGACAAGCATGTATTCTTTCTATTTCCAATCCCAAGGGACATACAACCTTCTTAGCTAGATACGTGGTTTTAGGCAACACATTTCTCTCAGCAAGATGTCCGCTAAGAGATGTAACAACGCGTGAAACTCTTGTCGGACCAACCATTGGTCTGCCTTCAATTTCAGCGACAAGAGCACCGTGTGCAACTTTGTGTATTCCTCCTTACAACCCGAACAAAGGTTTCTCCGAATCCTCCATCAAACCCTTGAATTGATTAAACTCTCTCGACTAGTGTAGTTCTCTTACGCATTGCGCAACATTTGAGCAGATTAATGTCGCCATCGACGACCAACCTATCCTCATCGGATCCATAACTCGATGTCACCGCCACATTGCTTAGCTCCATCGTGCGCCGACGTTATCACGCTGAAGTATGATCTCCTCTTCACCGTGCCTTGTCCAACATGTATAGCTGTGTACAAACCCTCCGAATCAAGTGCAAATGGAAATGGTTTTTGTTCAAAACATCTTCTCATTCTTGCAATCAATGCATGGATAGTGTATGTACTCCGCCTTCTTTTGCAAGTCGTTTCTCTCGCCTTCTTAGAAAAATAGATACAATCGTCGATATATTCTTGGTCGCAACGGTTCGTGATCGTACATCCATCTCCGGTCCATCTACAGCTCATTAATTTAAGTAATTTATTAATATCCAAAAATCTTAATTAAATAAATTGTTATTCAATATTCAACAATATCCACTAACGGGACAACATTAATACTAAGTAAATGTTGCAAACTTAATTAATTAATTTTAATATATACTCATACGTAACCAAAAATTATATATATCCTTCTAAGATCAACATAATAAATTCTCACCTCAAAATTTCATGATCACCCAACTACCATATTAACTAAAATTTATTTATCATTCACATCCAACAATCTTAATTACATAAATTGGGTTTATATGCTTCATAAAAATTCACAAACAATACCCACTAATGGAGCAAGATGTATATGCACGCTTAACAAAAAAAGAAGAAAAAATATTAACTACGTAATTTTTATACATATCCTTCTAAGAGCAACATAATAAATTTCCTCATCTCAAAATGCAAGGCAATTAACTTCATGATCACCCATCTATCATATTAACTATAATTTATTTTTCATTAATATCCAATAATCGTAAATACATAAATTTGACATATGCTTGACAAAAAATTCATCATCTAAATAAGGTAGAGAGCTTAATCTAACACAAAGAAGGTAATAGATTCATCATCTACAAATTGCTAGGTAAATAAAAACAAACTAAATGTAGACCTTGCATCTAAACCTTAATTAAGCTAGGAATAAACCTTTAGTGGCAATTTTACGGTACAAATGAAGAGAGGAGACATATTTTACACACCTTGGAAAAATTCTAGGAAGTAGAAGCACAAGATCTTGGCCAAACAAAATCAAATCAAAAGTGAGTTTTGTTCTCGGGAGGAAGATGACCAAATGAGGGGAACAAATGGTATTTATAGAAAACATTATTAGTGGCGGTTCTAAAACCAAACCGTCACGAGAAAATGTATTATTAGTGACGGTTCCATCTACCAACCACCACAAATAGTCCCAATATATCGTTGGCGGTTTCAAATAAAAACCGTCACGTAAAATGTATTATCTGTGGCGGTTTTTGGATGAAACCGCCACAAATGGTCCTCCCGCCAATTTCCATATAGAACAACCATTGATACATGTATTTGTGACGGTTCCAAAAGAACCGCCACAAATAGGGCGTCACCTATGTGCTGTTTTGTACTAGTGTTAGTAGTATAGACTTCTGTTCACAGTTTAGATTCCCTAGAAGTTTCAGAAGATAGTGTTCTCGAGTTATTTTATGCTGATTATTTTCTCGCTTCATTCTCGACGTGTCATTGCATTGATTCTACAATTTTTTTCGGACAAACAAAGGATTTCGATGCAAAGCTAATGGTCATGCTCTTGGGCCAATATTCTACAGTGGAAGACAACATTTATTAAGCATCTTACGAAAACAAGTTATCCAGTTCATTTTATCTAATACGATGATTTGAGTTTCATTTTAGCGACATTATCTCGCTTTTCGGGTTAACTTCCTATGATGATAGCAGAGTGTAACCTTAGTTGGTCTTTTAAAATTGCAGGAGCTCATGTCGACCAGAGCCAACCAGACAGATTCAGTAGTTGTCATGGTAAATGATTGAATGCATGACTTGTCGATAGTTATTATTTGAGCATATGAACTATGAGGAACTTCTCTAAAATATGTCAAACATATATGATGATCTCGATTTCGTGCAAATTTGCAAATTAATATTTTAAACTTTGTGATTTGAAATACCATTTTAGCATTGTTACCAAGTTAGGGCTAGGCCATCGTCAATGGACTCTTGAAAGTTCATCACCGCTCGCTTGAGTTATTTTATTCGCCGGCAAACATCACTCTTTTCGTTGTAAGATGCAATGATGACATACATTGCACTCCCTTTCTTCTAAAATGTAGGATTCACATATAGCCAATCACACTAAAGTATCTCTCGTCCCACAATAAGTTTTGTAGCATGAAATATGTTCAAATGGTGACCCATCATGTTAGAATTTTGATAACTGCTTTTGTTTCTATGATTAGCCATTAGCATAATATTGAGGTCTTACAACAATCCAATAGTTTTGAGATAGAAAGGAGTATAGCACAAATGGATCTGGGTTTTTTGTTTATCGAAAATATCATGGAGGCACAAATCACAATTGTTGTTTTGTTTATCCTACTTGCCGTGGCACTATAAATTGTTCACCAAAGTTTAGTTGCATGGCTAAACTTACATGCACAACCTGCAGTAATATTTCTTGATTCATTTTAAATTGTCCTAATAAGTCTACACCGCCGTGTTGGCTACTACAAGTTAGAGTGTGCTTAGATTTATTCCATTGATATCTCGATTAACTTTTTTTTCTCTCACATCACCCAAATTAACTTTTTTTTCTCACATCACCAGACTGATGGAAGGACTATTCTCGCAATACTATTGTTGCTCAAGTTTACATGCCATTCACGGTCTTACAACATTTGGGGGTGCATTTCCAAAGTTTGAATGCTCTCGGATGCCACATCCCAGAAGCTTTAATCGTGTACATGTAGAAGGCATTCATTCGAGAAACCGATGCCCCGCTTTGTTTTCGGGTTACTAGAGCATATCACCTTTGTCGACACTCCCGTGTTCTTTCTGGCGAGAAGCAATGCACCCAACGTAGCTATGATTTCACCGTGTAACTACATGGTTTGTCGCTAAGTGTGACCTTATTCTTCTTCTCGCTTGATCCTCACAAGCTCGATATCGTTGATGAGTTCAAACGTGTCATTGCATCTTTATGTGGGCATGATGACAAGATACGCTGTGGTGCTGAACAAAGCAGTCAAGTTGACACTCGCAGTAGAGTTTTTATTTTTTATAATCAATTTGTATGGAACATTAATTGATGCTTTGTTTTGTTTGTTGAAAATGTTAATCTTGTACATATGAAATTATGAATCACCTTTTCCCTTATACATGCCGCAGCTTATGAGAGTGTATGGTGCAATCGATGTGGTCCCTTGGGAAAGTACTAAATACCCCGAGGTTGTGCGTGTTTATATCGGGTAACTTCGATGACTTTTCTTTACCATTCTTATCTCTACTATTATAAAGCACGAGTTAGTGGCAGCGGTTCGTTCTTCCGCTGGCCCCACTCCCCCCAACCCAACCCCCCTCACTCCACACGTACACGTATGTTGTAATCAAGAGAAACCATAGAAACTTTTGTAATCGGGAGAAATAGATGTTTGATCTTTTAGCACAATTTTTTTATTGCTTGACCTTTATGTTTCGTTAGCATTGTTTACATTTTGTCTTTGGTTGGTGATGTTAAATTGATAGTTTATATGCTTATGAACATCAGTAAGGGAGCTTTAGTGAATATGGTGCTATTTATGAGTAAAGTGTGTGTGTATATATATGGTGTTATATAATCAACAGAATCTTGATTAGTTGGTATAATTTCAAAGTAGCTTAGTGCTTAAGATAATAATTGTGCCATTATTCGGAATCGAGAGTAATGTTGATCCTCAAGATGATATGCTTTAGTTCGTAATGAGGGTGAATTTAAGTTGCTAGGTCACATGTATCGCTTTAATGCATCTTTGTTAATCAACGCATTAAGTTCCTATGTGCTACGATTTGATATAAATATGTACTGCCATTTGACTTTTTTTTGATATCTTAAGTTGTGCAGATTTGGTTTAATAAGAAGTAGCCTTATTATGTGTTGTATCCACCGCTAATCAAAGCGCATGCCTCCGCATTGAATATCTTTGTTTTGAACTCACAAAGGGGCATATATGCATGTACATATTGTCATTGTTGATATATATATATATATATATATTTATATACATACTTCAAGTTACATATATAGCCTGAATGGGTGAAGCCTGTATGTTTCGCCCTTGCAAGAATGCTTTTTGTTTGAGCTTGCATTTGTTTTTCGAATTGTTTGCCAATCGCCATACTAAAGCCTCGCTTTATTTGAGTTCATTACGATGCAAAGGACTTTGAGGTCGGTCATTTTATTTTGGTAAGACAATCCATACAATGTCAGCTTGGTTATGGCGACCATCACAAGATGGCTTTAACATTGCAATTTGTACTTTTAGTGGGCTGATCTGTTGACTTGAACGTGGTTACTCATTCGTTTTTAGCATATAATGCATGCATACATATGTGAAAAAAGTAACTGTACATGGTTTTGGTGATTTCTTTTCCAATATAGTTGTAGTTTGATTTCTTGATACAGAAGTATATTTTTCTTCTTTTTAGGTTACCTTTTAAAAAGGAGTGCAAAAAATAATGAATGGAGCAGAAGGTGGGTTGTCCTAAATGAGAAGAGTGGAAAGGTTAATAAATCTCTACCCTCCGGTCTTGATGACTTCATTTTACACTCGAGCTTCATTTCGCTTTTTGAGAAGAATGCGAGTGTTGTTATTCTTTGAGTGCGTGCTAGCATTCACATCAAGCGTAAAGTTGGACGCTAGAGCACTTTGGTGGAATGCATAACTTTTTGTGTGTGTGGTTTCAATTTGTTTGTTACTTAGTCTCAGTTTTTTACGTTTCGGTGTTGACTCTTGTAATATACAAAATATTGTATCAATCACTTTATTCTGTAAAATGTGATCATTATGTCTAAAAGTCATACTATATGCCACCGGATATATATGTTTAGCCCCTTTTAGTTATTTGATTCACATAATATATGTATAAAAGGAATAAAATGCATTGTTGTTCATGCACCGAATTCCAAGGATCTAAAAGCTACAATTTGCTAGCAAGATTTGTTGTGAAGGTTTAAGACAATATGAAATTATTTGGACAAACATTAGCTTGAAAATTAAGGCAACCTTTTCGATTTTCCTAATTTCCGAAGATGCTCTTAAAGTGCATAGTATTGTGATTGTTCGTCGATAATATAATTGGTAACGTTGCTACCAATTATCTTGGATTGTGCATTTGTGCTTGGTCGGTGATAATGATAGCCAATGCAGCAACGAAATAAAGTGTTGAACTTGTGATTGGTTATATATCGTGTTCTATATGTTATTGCTTGACCTTTATGTTTTGTTACTAATTTGATTTTTCGTAGCAACGCACGGGCATTGAACTAGTCTAGTCTTAAGCAAGGGTACAATCGGCTCGGATTCGATTGGATATCGCTCTCCTAAATCATATTTTTTTGCCGAATTCGGAATCAGATATGGATAATGCCGGATACGAATATGACGTGGATAATATCGGTTACAAATTCGAAGCGAATACGGAATGGAATCAATACAGTACCAGATATTTTTTGTCAGATAGCACGTGATAATAGATACCGCATATAACACATATCTCAATGATTAATCAATCGTATGAGTTCAATGCACCAGAACATCCAACAAAGTTCCAAAAATACATTCAATTTGAATGGCACACATAAAAAAGTTACGGAACAACGATAAGTAAATAATATCACAATAATACGAAGAGGCTTGGTGATGGGTTTTGAAAATTTCTTTTTGCGGTTGCAAGATAAACTTCTATTTCTCATTCAGATCTATACTTTTTCCCCCAAAACAGAGTAAAACTGCAGCAATTACACACTTGCAATAGTCTAACAAAAGCACAGTTGCACTACAAAAATTTATAACTAGCAGTAGTGAGAATTACAAGCTGTTCTGAACAATTAATTGCCTTGGGGCTAGAAAACGTTACTGACATACTTTTTATTTCACCAAAAACTAATGCACATATTTCTCTTGTTTAGTTACGTGTTCATGCCATCTTAATACTGACTCTTGAATTCAATCTAACCAATTACTCTAATTCTTTTACTGTACACTTATACAGAAAGCAAATGTGGGTAATTATGAAATATACTAATGTTAAAGTTGAATTTTGTTTACTAGACGGACGCAGTAGCAAAAAGTAATATTTTTTTGTAGCTAGAGGCAGTGAAAGTGATTTGCTCCACTCGTCCCAGACTCCTAGTACAAAATGAAGAAGAGACTGCGTGTTGGAGACTGTTAATACTCAATTTTTTTGTGCTGAGGGAACAGTATGTTAATTCCTATTTACTCATCAATATCTACTTAACCTATATAAAAAACCCTAAAAATTTTTGTACTGAGGGAACAGTATGTTAATTCCTTGTGAGATACTAAGTGCAGGAAGGAAACAACAGAGCAAGGCTGTTGTGACTTGTGGACGCCATCCTTCTCAAGAGACGCGGTCATTTAATTTCAATTTCCCATCAATTGCATAAACCGAAGAACTACTTGCATCCTTCCCAGCTACTGAACACCAAACACTGGCACGATCCAACAGATATCCGCTACGAAGAGGCGTGGAACGCCATAGAGGAGTTTGGCTAATTGCGCTTTTGTAGTTTTTACTGAGCTATATGCACATATGGGCCATGATTTTTAGATATCTGACTTAATTGGTCCGCTATATCCGAAAATATTCTCAGGATGTACCGATTCGATGGATAGTGATCTCCCAAATTTGAATCCGAATCAAAATATCCGAAACCGAATCTGAATCCGACAACTATCCAAAAAAATATCTGAATTCCGAGCTAAAGCTATCCGGTCGTTTGAAAATTATCCTATCTGATTGCACCCGTAGTCTTAAGCTGACCATAGAAAATGCTTCTGTCTCACACCAACTGTTGAATAATAAATTAATCGCGGTAGGTCAATCCCAATATGAATCAAGAATACACGAAGAACAATCACAATAGATAAACACAACGTATAGAAGATATCAACTCTTTTCTCTTTATTGGTTCTAGATTGATTCTCTTGTACAATGGGGCGCTATATTTATACACAAAACCCTTTAGGGGTAGTTTTGGAATTCATCTACTAAAACCAAGAGTCCTGTTATATCTCAACACTCCCCTTATGCGAATATCATATAATGCATGTGCCTCATCAAAAACTACTCCTAAAAACTTATTGGGAAAAAGATGGAGAAAAGAGTACATTGTATCCACATATTGTGGCACACATGTTGTCTTGTTAAAAAAAACCTTCATGTGAGAACTTTATAAAAACTCACTAAGGGAAGATGAGTGCAACCTATAATCTTCTGGATTATGATAATATCTTTAGGATCATACTACATGTTATGGCTTAGGGATTTACTCCCCTAAAACTCTGCATATCTTTAAGTTTTTTCATTCCAATACCACTAACACATCTTTGGAAACTGGATGTTGGTAAAGACTTATTGAATAAATCAATTGGATTTTTACATGACTTAGTTTACAGAATCTTTACCTCATCATTCTACTGGAGTCCGTAAGGATATAAAAAGTTTAGAGACAATATGTGTCGGTGTTTCGTAAAACCGGCAAGTAAATTTGTAAGTCTAGGGGCCGTGCGTCCCCACTCTTTGAATGGTTAGACTCGGGAGTCCAAGATGTATACTGATTCGGGCCGAATATCCCTACTTCCAGTTCGTGGTTGTGGATCTCATTACTCAGGGTATGGTGGATTACAAGCGAGGTCTAAGGACAAACCCTTAGCGCTCGTCCGAGTGAGGGAGCCCGGGAGCTAAGAACGCTCACTCAGACGGAAGGCCTGAATTGGGTCGGATGAGCGAGCGAGGTAGAATGAGAAAAGTGGGTAAGTCCCCCTTTCCCAGAGGGCCCTGCCTCCCTTTATATAGTCGGAGGGGGCGGGTTACACGAATTCGGAGAAAAGATGTAGGGGTATGCTATGCCCGGGAGTCCCAGTCTTTGGTCCCGTCGACGGATAGATTCCTGTTCATCCCATGCTGGGTTGGTAGACACAATGACAAGATGTTCACGGGAAGGTGCGCACTCTGCCTCTGCTCACTGTCGGTGATGACGTTGTTTGCAATCAGATTCGTGTTGCTCTCCGACGGGCGCGTCCCTCCATTGTGCCTGACGGAGTGAAAGGACGGGCGCTTGACTTAGCGGTCTCTGCGCCATCTCGGGGAGGAGCCACCGCCAAAGATGGACGCCGTGGTTCAAATGGGATGACCAGCCTTGAGTCGACCGCGACGTGGCAGGGGTCGTTGAGGTGGAGTTTTGCCAGGCCTCGACGGGGCCCGGTCGGATCTCTACGGGACGCCACCGCCACCGGGTCGGAACTCAGGGACGCCTGACCGTAACCTGGTCTGAGCGCCTTGGTGGGCTCGACGAGGCCAAGATCCTTCAGGCTCCTTTGGGCCTAGAGCTGGGCCCAAGATGGTTCATCCGGCGATCCACCCAATATTTAGGATAACCCCATCCGTGAGGGACTTGAGGCTTTGGTAATACCTCTCCAAGATTCAGATCGCCACTTTGCCATTGTTGTTCGGATGATCGAGAGAAATACGATCTTAAAATAGATGTATACTTTGCTGTGGGGTACCCCTGGTAAGAGTATTCGTCAGTAGGCCCCGGGGCCATCCTGAAACGCGTGCGTTCCCGGATGGGCCCTTCGTCTTCGGCGGCGTGGTCTCCCTCAACTAGCGTGACGACGCTTCGACTTATCTTTCAGCTTTGGAGATGAGGGGGAGGCCCTCCTTGTGGAACTTTGGGGGTGACCGCCCTGATTAGCTGAGTCCGTCCGAGTCAATAGTCCGGTCTCGACCGGGTGCGCGCGAGCGCACCCGGTGGGTGTAGCCCCCGAGCAGATCGGAGATCTAGTCGGGGGGTTACTTTGGTCGGCGAATGTCCGCCAGGGTGAACCCAGTGGACCCAGTTGGATCCGAGCCCCCGAGCGGATCGGAGGGCAGCTTTGTTGGGGAAGTCTGACCAGCTTGGTCGGCCGTTTTTGGCAGTCTTGCGAAGCGCACCGGTGGTGTAGCCCAGAAAGCAAGTCGGAGATCTGGTCGGGGGTTACCCTTGCCAGATGAGCCCGACCGACTTAGTCGGCGCGGATACCTGGGTGCCTCCAGAATGCTCGTTTTACGTCGTAGCTAGACGCGGCCGTGGTTGGCAGGGAGGTCTAGATACCTTCGCGAGAGGTTCTGGTTCCCGAATGCTCGTTTTACGTCGTAGCTGGACGCAGCCGTGGTCGGCAGGGAGGTCCAGATGCCTTCGCAAGAGGTTCTGGTTCCCGAATACTCGTTTTACGTCGTAGCTGGACGCGGCCGTGGTCGGCAGGGAGGTCCAGATGCCTTTGCGAGAGGTTCTGGTTCCCGAATGCTCATTTTACGTCGTAGCTGGACGAGTTAGTAGGGCTGGTTTAACGCCGCAGCTAGGAGAGTTAGTCGGGCTGGTTTAACGCCGCAGCTAGGCGAGTTAGTCGGGCTGGTTTAACGCCGCAGCTGGGCGAGGGGCATCCGTCTCGAGGCCTCGCTTGGCGAGGCTATTCAAGGGAGGAGAGGCCGCCGGTCCCACATGTATGCCCCGGCCCGCAGTGGGACTCGAGGGGGTGAGCAAACGCGTGTTTACCATACGTCGGCCGAACACCGTGCTCGTGGAGCTACAAACGTGTTATCCGAGTGGGCTCCGGGATCCTCGATAAGGGATCTCTAGCGATCGTCCTCGTGATCGGGCGTCCGACCGGCTGGGCGACCCATAAAAACCTTTTTTACTCGATCCGCCTTGACCCCGAGCCGTTCAGAACTCGGGCGCACTGGTCTACCTTCGGGGCTCATGAGAGAGTGTGAGTATGGTCTCGGACACGAAGTCAAGACGATTGGTCGTCCCGCCAACCCAACTAGAGACCCACTGGGTTCGCTGGACTCGCTCACTGCTTTTGCTCGGCTTTGGGCGGCTAGGATCCACTTGGTGGATTTTGCCTTTGGAACCCGCAGTCAGGTCTTGATCGTGAGGCACTCAAGCCCTCTCTCCACCTCGAGGCCGCTATGGCCCGGTGGGCTTTCATACTGCCGGCTCGGCCGAGCCACCCGTAGGCGGAGATCGAGAGGTCGTATGCCTCGCCGAGGCAATGCTCGGCGCTCGCTAGCATTTAATGCGCGTGCGGAAATTAAATGCAAAGTGAAATGATTGGGAGCGATACGTCTCACCAGCGGGGCGGCATGGCGGTCTGAATGGACGGGCGACGCTTCATCCGAGACGTGGTCTTGATCGGGCGTCCGCCTTGGCCGGTGCGCGCTTAGTGCGCCGCTTGCTTGGGCCGGTGCTCGCTCGGTGCCTATAAAGTCGGTGCTGGGAGGTGCTAGGGCACGCTTCCGCCTCTGCTTTTGCTGCCCCCTTGCCTTCGCCTCCCTCGCCCCTTGCCTTCGCCTGAGACGAGGAAAAGAAGACAAAGAAGTCGGGAGAAAGTCACTTACACTCTTCTCCTCCGACTTCCGATTGCTCACGCACTGGAGATGTCATGGTAGGAGTGCACCTGCCCACCAAGGCGCTTGGCTCGAGAGGAAGGGTTCCCCCGCAAGATGTCTCGGCGGAGGGTACCGACGGGGCCGGAACCGCCACGGAGGAAGGAGATCGTGGTGCCCGCTTGGTTCTACTGAGCGCAGTTCGACTCCCGCTTCATCCTTCGTCTGCGGATGCTACACCACCACGGAGTGGAGGTGCATCACCTCAACCCCAATGGCGTGCTCCACATAGCGATCTTTATGACGCTGTGTGAGGCATTCCTAGGGATCGAGCCCCACTAGGCGCTGTGGAAGTACTTCTTCCATGCCCGATTGTGGAAGGACAAGGCAGCGGACGCTACGGCGTCCATAGGAGGCGCAAGATCGCACCTGCGCTTTGGTCGCGGGCCGAGTACATCCCTTGAAGTTGCTGCCGTCAACCGGGGTGGCACTCGAGTGGTTCTATGCTCGAACTCAGGCGCGGCGTCGGTCTTTTTGGCCGCCTCCCAGTCGAAGACGAATGGGGCTAGGGCCCCGATCAAGGGGAGAAGAAGAAGGTGGCGCTGATTCGAGAGCAGATCAAGCTCCAGCAAGAGTGGGGCCTGACCGGTGACATCATTGTACGCGCATTCATGAGGATGCGCGTGCAACCCCTCATGGAAAGGGCGTGCCCGATGTACCTGTACGGCGGGGCATCTGACCCCATGAGGATGGTCGCAGCAGAGCTTGCTGTGTTAGAACTCGAAGCCAGGGTGGCCGTTGTGCTAGTTGGGAGCGCCACCGTGGCGGCGGGTGGCAGCCCTGAGCCTTTCTCGGTGGAGAACCCCCCGGATTTGGTAAGCCGATTGATTCTTTTCTTTTTTTTCTTCCACCCCCTCAGCCCTTAGCAAGCAGTCCGACCGGCGCCTTTGTGCTACTCAGGGGCTAGGCAAGATGGTGTCCAGAGCCGCCTGGGAGAAGCAAGAAGAGGCAGCACGCGAGGCGCCTTTGAAGGAATCCGACCGCAAGAAGCGGAAGGAGGAGAAAAGGAGGAAGAAGAAGAAAAAACAGCGATTAAGGTCACACAAGTGCAGAAAGGCCTCCGACGATCGGCTGTCAAGACGACGATCCGGAGTCATCCTCGAGCGACGGTGATGGCGACAGTTTCAATGATCCGTATGGGACCTTCCTTGGGCCGCTGATTGGCGGCGAGCCTAAGGAGGGCGCCAACACGAGCGCCGCTATCGCCGAGGCCCAGGTGGAGGTACCGCCGGGGGAGATGTCCCTGGGGAAGCGAAAGGGCGATTCGCCTCCGCCAGGGAGGCCGACGAAGAGGATGCAGATTCGCTCATAGCCTCGCCGACGATGATTCGCCTGGGTGGCGGTTGACCAACGAGAACCGGCGCCGGAGCCGCTCCCGGCGATGGTTGGAGCAGTGAGTGCCGAGCTGTCATTGCTAGCGAAGTTGGGACCACCGCCGGAGGCTCCGGAGGAGTCGAGGCGCAAGGAGATTCCGGCACCCCTTGGCGGGTCGGGGTCCCGGTCGAAGGCCGCAGGAGACGAAGGAGAACTCCCGCCACCACCGCCAGGGCCTGTGCCAGCTGGCGCCATCTTGGCGCCTGTTGCGGCCCTGACGTCGGAGCCCAGGGGCCCGACAGAGAAGACGATCCAGACGCCGGGGGCAGCTGATGCCGAGTCGAGGGCGGAGGAGGTGCACGCCCTTCCGAGAACCAAGGCACCCCGGCCTGTGCTCACCTGGCCGGGTAAAGACCCAACCAGCAAGCCGTAGCTCGTGCTGGAAGTCGAGGCAGAAGCCGAGTCGTGGGGGACCTTTCAAGAGGGCGCGCACCAAGTGGAGGTTCATCTGAGCTAGATTCGACGGGGTTTGGCTCTTGCCCTTGGCTCAGCTGACGGGGCGCTGAAAGTCATCTCTGAGGTCACCCACCCGACCAACCAGGTAAGCGCGTCCTAAACGCTTAGCTTCAGCCTTCGAATTGCTTTGATGGCTAGCAGGCTAAACAGAATGCCTGGTCTTCTGCAACTACTGAAGGTCCAGTCGGCGGAAAAGTCGGCGTTCCTCCATGTCTTGCATGAGCGGACGTCGGCCGCCACGGAGGAGGACGATCGCCTGCACTCCGAGTCGCGCGAGGCTCGAGAAAACTTGGCGCGCAAGCGGGAGGAGTCGGAAAGGGTCCGCCGGGAGTTGCTCGAGAAGTGTCGGATGACCGAGTCCCAGGCGGCGAGGATATCCGAGCTTGAGTCCCTCTTAGGGGCTGCTAACAGCGCCAAGGATGCCGCCGCCCTTGAAAAAGGCAGCGACGGAGGTGGTGCGCCCGGACGACAGCGATTAGCTGGTGAGTCGGACTCCGCCAATGGGGACGCCACGCGTGAACAGGAGGCGTGGACTAAGGCCGAGGTGGATCTCCAGTGTCTGGAGGCCTCCACGGCTGGTAAGCAGATCAACCCTAGCTCAGGTCTCTGCGATCGCGGACCGCCGGGCCTTCTTTTTGACATTGCTTTGACTTGTAGTGCTGTGGAAGGATCTCAGCGACGCCGTGGAGGCTCAGAAGTTGGTGGTGGAGGAGCGCGACGCGGCGGTCACGTCGCGAGTAGTGGCCTTCTCGGCGAAGGAGCTAGCGGAACAAGACCTGTCCGAGCGAACTGCCGAACTGACGATCCTTCAGGAGGTCAGCCGGGAGGTTTGCGATCGGGTGTTTGGGGCCACCGGGCAGGGTCCGAGCTCACTTGCCACCGCGCTGCCCCGTGTGCCGGAGCACGTTGAGCACTCGGTGAGTGAGGGGATCGAGCTCGGAGCCTGTTCGACGTTGGTTTTCGCCCTCTCCCACTATAACGGCATCGACCTTGCCATTGTCAGCAGCGGGGTTGCAACGAACCAGACCGACGAAGAGGTCGAAGGGTTCAGGAGCCAGGTTGACCCGTACGCCGTGTTGATCGCCAGCCGGATACCGCCAAAGAGCATCCTCCACCGAAAATAAGAGGAAAGTTAGATGTTTTGCTTTTTGTAATAACTTCGTCTTTGTAATGAACTGAAGTTTTGTTTTAACGTTTTGGCCGGTCGGGCTATTCCGTAGGTACGGCTCTATTTTTCGCGCTTCCCAGAGATGGCGAACATTCGATGACCATAGCTTTAGAAACCGCGGAGGTTGTGTAAGTGTAGGTCGGCATGTTAACACCTTTGGGGAAAGCTCAAAAAAGGACAAGGACCTAGGGAGCGAAATGTTCGCTTACACTTATCACGGGAAAGGGATGTTCCCGATCACCAGGATCGAACCAAGACGACACTTTTTTCTACATAAGCGCTATTAAGAACCAGTAGCCACTTGGGCATAGGCCGTAGCACCTGGGTCGAGAGGGTTACCGCTAGGGAGAACCAAATAGCCGGCCGGGTCACCTGACCCGTGTGAGTGTAGGAACTTAAGTACAACTCGTTCATCTGCACTTACGTGGGAGAGGAGTGTTCCCGACCAACAGTGGATTGCACCGCGTGGGCACTTCCCTCTTCCGCAGCACTACTGCATATCAGAGCATTTGGGCGAGAGGTCAGTAACACCGTGGTCAGAGAATTACCACTTGTGAGGGAACGGAATGGCCAGTCGGGTCACCGACCCATGAAAGTATGTGAACTTGTAGCCCCCGAGCGGCGCGTGGGGACCAAGCTTGTGGTCGCCACGCAGCGCTTAAACTCAGAGGAGTGAAAAAACGGATGCGAAAAAAGGCTTTGAAGAAGAGATTGCCTTAACTTTTACTTCCGCGAGGTGGAGATGCCATGGCGGTTGGGCCTTTCGCTCGGCCTTTAGCCGGGGCGGTTTCGAGCTAACGGGCCCTCTGCCAAATTAAGGCGTATGTGGCTCACCAGTGTTATCAAGCCACCGCCAAATGCAGCCTAACCCGATGACGAGTCGAAATCGAAGAGTCGAGTCGCCTCCTCGATCAAGCAGATGTCCTCTCGCCCCATCAATCGCATCGTGTTTTACTGCGAGGTGGGAGGCGTGGACAGGACACATCCTGTCGCGCGGGACATGAAGTTAATGCGTATGCGGCGCGTCGCCCGGGACGACGCCCGCTTCGATTGCTCCGCCCCACGCCTATAAATACGGCATAGGGGAGCAACCACGCATAAACATTCTCTTCGTCTTCCTGCTCTCCCTTTGCCCTTCTACGAAAAAAGAAGGAAAGGGCTAGGAAACACAAGTGTTGATGGCGAGTGGGGACGATGATCGAAGGGCCGGTAAGCGGGAGGCGGCGGTGGATCCCCTGGGGTCGGACCCCAAGAGGTCCCGCACCACCGCCTGGTCGTCCCTCGCTGGCGAAGAGGGGGCCTATATCGCCTTGTCGCCCTTCCGCATCGTGGACCCTTCGGTGAGTTTTTTGCTCAAGATCGAGAGATGATTTTGGTCCCGACTTGCTGACGGCGAGCTTTTTCCTTTTTTGCTTAGAGTTTCTGGCTCGGGATCAAGCCAGCCGTCCGCTGCACCCCCGATGGTCGCCCCGTTGAGGGAGGCGGACACCGCTAGGGCTGCTTCCGACGCTCCTCCGACCGCCCTGGGCGGTCCCTCGGGGGCCCGAGCCGCGTTTGTGGTGACGCGGTTGGAGGCCTCCTCAGCATCCGAAGCCGCCGCCGCCGCCGCGGGGGCGGAGATGGCGCGGCAGTGAGCCCAGATCCGAGCCACGGAGGAAGAGCTCCCCGAGGCGCGTGAGGAGGTGCGGGCGCTGCGGTTCCGAGCCGAGGCCGCAGAGGGGGAGCTGTCCAGGGTACGCGAGGAGCACTGGACCCTACGCGAGGACCTCATGAACGCATTTCGCCCGCCGAGAGCATGGCCGAAGCTTGTGCCACCGGGGTGGAGCTGCTAGAGCCGCTAGAGCGTAATGAGTGCATTACGCCGGTGTCACCAGCGCTAACGCCCGCCGACCGCTTCAGCGCTTTACGCGAGCGCTTCGCCATTCCTGAGGGGCGGGATCGCTGCCGCTTGGCGAGTATATGTCGTTCGTCAAGGCCACCGCAATGCCTCCTTCGACCCGATCATGGCTGTCGGCGGGGTTGAAGGAGACGCGGACCGGGCGCGGTCTAAAGTGCGGCCGGCGGCGGAGAACGTGGTAGGGTTCGTCGCGGTCGACGTGAGCAGCGACAGCTCTGAGGACGACGACTTCGCCGGATGAGCCTCCAGGCGGTCGTGTTTAACTTTTGCTTCTCGGAGGTGTAGTCGTGTGTATATTTGATGTCATGGATTTTGGGGGACTTTGCTAGATATTTTGCATTTCCTTTCTGTAATGTACTCTCGTGGAACGACCATAGCCCTTAGGAATCGCAGGGGTCGTTAGAGCGTAGGTCGGAGTGCTACTACCTTGAGGCAAATGCGAAAAACAGCAAAGAGCCTAGCAGCTCAAAAAATGCGTCCGAGATCGACCATGGATCACCTCGCGTGGGCACTCCCTTTTTCCGCAAGGCACTACTTCGCAACCGTAGCCGCTAGGGCGTAGGCCATAACGCCCGGGTTGAGAGGGTTACCGTTCGCAAGAGATCTAATGGTCGGTCGGGACGCCATCTTAAGTAGCATGCAAGCAAACAGCCCTGGAGTCGCGCGCGTGAGGACCGGAATGTGATCGGCGCGCAGCGCTTTTGAACCCAAGGGATTTTAATGAAAACGCGCGAATAAAGATGAAGGTCAGGGACAGAATCTCCTTAGCTTCTCAATATTCCAGGCGTTTGACACAGCGTGATCCTCGGCGCCACTGAGTCGAAAGGTGCCGAGTCGAAGGACCCCCATAGCGGTGAAGGGAACCGGAAGGCTGCATGCGCTGCACGGCAGCACGCCCTACCAGCCCCCGGAGGTTTCGACAGTCGGCCTTGGCCCCGGGTCCCTCGGCTTGGGGACGCCATGAGTAGCACTCGCTGGGCGACATTCCACCGGCGTGGGGAAGCACGGAGGTCGTGTGACCTCACCACCAGTGTTGAGAACTCGACGTCGCGCGGCTCAGCGCATGCAAAGGCTTGGCCGATCCCGCCCAGATCGGGTTCGGGTTCGCTAAGCTTGGTTTTTGGGCTTTCACGCTTGCCGCCAAAGCTCAGCGTGGCAAGCCTGAGGAGTGGCGGGGATGAGCACGATCTCTCCTTGCCAGGGGGGCAAAGGAGCCGGCGAATCCAGCCCTTGACGCAGAATCAGCGCCATGGTGAAGAAAGCCATCGAGGAGGGAGATGGGAATCCAGAGATCACGAAGATGACGCGCGAAGCCCCCTACCTGGCGCGCCAACTGTCGGTGTTTCGTAAAACCGGCAAGTAAATTTGTAAGTCTAGGGGCTGTGCGTCCCCGCTCTTTGAATGGTTTGACTCGGGAGTCCAAGATGTATACTGATTCGGGCCGAATATCCCTACTTCCAGTTCGTGGTTGTGGATCTCATTACTCAGGGTATGGTGGATTACAAGCGAGGTCTAAGGACAAACCCTTAGCGCTTCGTCTCGAGTGAGGAGCCCTGAGCTAAGAACGCCACTTTCAGACGGAAGGCCCTGAATTGGGTCTGATGAGCGAGCGAGGTAGAATGAGAAAAGTGGGTAAGTCCCCCTTTCCCAGAGGGCCCTGCCTCCCTTTATATAGTCGGAGGGGGCGGGTTACACAGGAATTCGGAGAAAAGATGTAGGGTATGCTATGCCCGGAGTCCTGCTTTGGTCCCGTCGACGGATAGATTCTGCTCATCCCATGTCGGGTTGGTAGACACAATGACAAGGTTCCGTCGGGAAGGTGCGACTGCCTTCCTGCTCACCACCAAAATGGCGTTGCTTCTATACAGTATTCTCGTGTTGCCTCGGGACTAGGGATGAAAACGGATATCCTAATTTCTCAACAAATTCGACATTTTTAAATAGATATATAACGATTTTGGTTTTCATTTTTAACACTTTAGCAAGCTCATTATAAAAAATAAGATTATAAAATTAGATTAAAAAATTACGATTATTTGCTTCCCATAAATAAAAAGGTGAAAAAATATCCTAATCCGTATCCGATTGATATCCTAATTTTGTTTCTATCATTTAAATAAATATATAATGAATTTGAGGTTCATTTTTATGAATTTGAATAAGCTCAACACCACAAACAAGAATATGAATTCGGATAGAAAATTCTATATCCTATTTGTTTCTCATTGAAGAACAAAGACAAAAAAATTGATATCCGAATTACTATCCGTTTTCATCCCTACTCGGGACGGAGCGCGTCCCTCCACTGTGCCTGACGGGGTGAAAGGACGGGCGCTTGACTTAGCGGTCCCTGCGCCATCTCGGGGAGGAGCCACCTGCTTCAGCATGGACGTCGTGTTCGTGGGGCAGATGACCAGCTCGGAGTCGATTAGCGACGTGGCAGGGGTCGTTGAGGCGGAGTTTTGCCAGGGCTCTGACCGGGGGCCTGGTCGGATCCTACAGGGACGCCAGTCCACTCACCTGGTCAGAACCTGTGGGGACGCCCGATTGGTAACCTGGTCGGAGCACCCCTGGTGGGCCTGATCGAGGCCGAAGATCCTTTGTGCTCCCTTGGGCCTAGAACTGGGCCCAAGATGGTTCATTTGGCGATCCAGCCAATATTTAGGGATAACCCCATCTGTGAGGAACGGAGGCTTTGGTAATACCTCTCCAAAGATCAGACGCCGCCACCTTGCATTTGCAGTTCGGATAATCGAGAGAAATACGATCTTAAAATAGATGTATACTTTGCTGTGGGGTACCCCTGATATGAGTATTCGTCAATATGCTTTGTGATATTGCTCTTGATATAATCCAATTGCATTTGTGCAATATTAGTAGCATTATCTTCATAGATATTAGTGGGATTTTTGACGATGTTAATGCTACATGACTTCTGAATATGACTAATCACATGTCATAGCCAACACACATTCATGTTAGGCTATTATCTATGAGTGGTTGGTAGAGGTAGCTATCAAGGACTGTTTAAAAGACTGCCAAGAAATGGTTGTCCCGCTGCAAATAAGTACTAGATCCAATATGAGAATTGGCATTGTAGGGATTGGACAAATAGCCAACATCAGTATATTTCACCATAATTGAGAGTCTTGTTCCTTCTAGTAAAACAAGCCAAGATCTTGTGTACCTTGGAGGTATCTGAGTAATACACTAGGCCAATGCCTTTTGATTGGAGCTATACTGTGTCTAGCTAACAAATTTACTATAAATACAATATTAGGCTTGGTGCAATTTATAAGACACATAAGTGCCCCTATAGCGCTTAAGTATGAAATTTCAGGTTCTAATACTTCCTTATTTTTCATTCTTGATCTAAATGGATCTTTATCCATTTCAAGGTATCTTACTAATATGGGGTTTTCAAATGATGAGATTTATACATATTGAATTTTTCTAATACATTCTTGGCATAGGTAGAGTGGTGTACAAAGATTCTTTCAGAGAAAGGCTCTAGCTGCAGGCCTAAGCAATATTTGGTTTTACCCAACATTTTCATCTCAAACTCCGTCATAAGGTAAGAACTTACTTCCTTTATGTCCTATGTGATTCGATGATATTCAGATCATCGACATAAATTGAGATGATATAGAATTTATTTTGGAACTTCTTTATAAACACATAGGGACAATCATCATTATTGGAGTACTCATCTTCACATGGAACTCACTAAATCGGTTGTATAACATTCTTGAGTATCAAGAAGGTATTAGATAATTTTAATGCGAATAAATCTCATCATTTAAAGACCCTCATGATAGTAAGATCTTTTGAATTGGATAAAGACACTTTCATGACAAAGATAGAAAATGGGAAAGTCCTAGGATCTGAAGTCCCATACTTAGCATCATTGGAGCACTTATGTATCTTACGAATTGCACGAGATCTAATATTGCATTCACAGTAAATTTGCTAGTTAGACACAGTGCAGTTCTAACCAAAAGACGTTAGCCTAGTGTCAAAACTTTACTCAGATACCTCCAAGGTACTCAACATATTGGCAGGTTTTACTGGAAGGACCAAGACTTGATTATGGTGGAATATACGAATACCGACTATCTGTTTGATCCTTATAATGCTAAATCTTAGATTGAGTTTGTGTTTCTCTATGATGGTACAACCGTTTCTTGACAGTTTTTTAAGCATATCTTAGTAGCTACTTTTACAACCACTCAGAGATTATTGCATTATGTGAAGCCTCACATGAGTGTGTTTGGCTGAGATGTGTAATTAGCTATGTCCAGAAGTCATGTGGCATTAATATCATCAATACCTTCACAATTATCTATAAAAATAATGCTGCTTGTGTTGCACAAATACAAATGGGCTGTTAAAAGCAATATCACGAAGTATATTACTCCTAAACTTTTTTATCCTCATAAACTTCAAAAGAATGGTGAGGTAAAAATCATGTAAACTAAGTTATATGAAAATCTAGTAGATTTATTCATTAAGTTTTTGCCAACATCTAATTTTTAAAGATGTGTTCATGATATGCAGAGTTTAGGGGAAGTAAATTCCTGAATTATGACCCTTAGCATGATCCGGAAGATACTACTTTAAATTCAAAAGATTATAAGTTACACTATTTTTCTCTTAGTGAGTTTTTTTAAAAAAATTTCTCCCATGAAGATTTTTAACGAGTCAATTAGTGTGACACAATGTGCGATTGCAATGTACTCCTTTATTTTTCTTTTGTTCCCACTATGTTTTTCTTTGGGAGGGGAGGGGGTTGACGAGATATGTGTGATACGCGGTATTCGCCTAGGAGGAAGTATTGAGATATAGTTGGACCCTTAATCCTATTTGTTTAAATATGTTTGAAATATATCTCGTCGTGCGTTGAATTCGAATCTATCTTTGATGGGTTAGCAAATATGGCAACCCATTGTACGAGAGAATCAATTTAATAAAAAGAGAGTTTTGTCTCCCTATATTATGTGTGTTCCCCGTTCTTACTGTTTAATTGATCGATACTTTCTGTTTGATATACTGCAGTCATCATCGTTTTACAACAAATTTAACACAGTCAGAAGCCTTTTAACCTTCTTTACCTCGAGATTAAAACGACCCAATAAAAGGATGGAATAAGCTGGCCTGTCACTTGCGCTTACGTAGGATTGCTGCTTTATAAGAGAAATTTGCGGAGGGGTCGCCTTCAGCCTCTTATTGACGAGGTTAGTGGAAGATTACCGGATTGCAGCTGCAGTTGTCAACCAAATAAAGTATTTTATAATCTCCATGATCTAAATTCCTATGAACATAGCAACGGAAAACAGTTTGATTATGTACATCTTATGATACAGAGACCAGAAGATATAATATTTCGTTATCTAAAAGAATTAACACGTGATAGAAAAAATTACCCACGTTCCAAATATACCTAAATTATGATTTCGCGCCACCAGTGCTCTCCAACCAAACAAGCCGTCAACAATGTTCGCAGATTACATAGCACATGAACAGCAGCAGCCCATACTGCGTTCCGTCTGATCACGTGCCAGCCACGAGATACCTGGCTCTTCCCTTCGTTGTGCTCGTCCTCAAGCTCGAGGAGGTCCCCACAGTCCCACTCCTCCCACCCAAACCAAACTTCTCCTCGGTCCTCTACTTAGGACCCATCCATCTTTCCGTTCTCCCAAGGTTAGGCCCGATTCTTGAAGAAACCGCGCAGCTCGATATCTAATTTCTTCTTTTCTGTATGCATTCCTGTCAGTTTCTTGAATGATTAGTGTGCGTGATGCCCGTTTATGTGGCTTGCCCATTCCTACTTACAGCAGATGCTTCTGGTGGATTCAGAGGCTCTTCTCTGATCACAGCCATGCCGCAGAGCAGAGATGGGACGCCGAGGCAGCGGTGAGTTGTCTCCGCGCCGTATTGCTGTGATTTCTTCATTTCTGTGGCGTTTAGGCTTGGTTTTGGGGGGACTTCTTTCAGAAGCCGGTGAGGATGCCCCATTTGGGGGAGCCATGGCGCTTCTCTAGTTCTCTAGTCTATTCTAGGTTCTTAGCTTGAATATAATCTCTTCTTTTTCTGATCAATAGATTTTTTTCCTAGTAAAACATGAGATATAATCAATCTGGAATTCTGGATGTTAGTAGAAGAGGACTGATTGCAAAATGGTCGGCTCACTATTGCTTCATCTTTTAGCAGGGATGTCAGTTCAACAAGTCGCTCAAGCAAGGCTGATGGGGTTGCTGTGGATGTGGTAATGCTGCATCGATCCAGTGCTGCCAGATAAATGCTCTTAAGAGTTTTGATTAATTTTTCTGCATAGGAATTTCTATTATCTTTTTGCTGGGTGTTCTTCCTTGATAGTTCAGAACAAGTCTGCTCAAAATCTAAAGCAGCCATGTTAACATCAAGACAAGCGGCTAATGAATTGGTGTGATTTTGGGCCGTCAATAGATGGGAGTGTAAGCAGAAATGCGGAAACTATCAGATCATTTAGCACAATTTAATTAAACCAAATAGCAATTTTTATATGTGCAGAAGTACAAATCATCCTTCGTATGTGTAAAAGTACAATCCCACCTTGAGACATGTTAGCAATACTCTGCATATCAATTTTTCTCCTCTCTTTTTTCTTAACCTTTATACTTCCCTCAATGGTCAGAGAAGTTTTCTGTTCTTTTTCTTTGATGTGTGTACTATTCTTTCTTTCTCTTCTGTGTTTTGTTCCTTCCTCTACCTTTGATGCACAGGAGGAGTCTCTTTATATAGCTAAGGAGAGAGTTACAGATGAATGCTAGTTTCCAAGGAGAGAGTTACAGAGGAATGTTATGTTAAGTCTAAGGTAAACTAAAACATGAATTAGCATAAATCATAATCACCATAACATAATGCGGAAATTAAAACTCGTTAGATGAACCGACCCGGAGAGGTAGATGAAGCCATTAGGTTTCTGTCGGTGAGGATGATTCGGTCTGTGTAGAAGAACAAGAATATCGACGTAGATGTGCAGCGAAGGTGCACCGAGATCCTCTCGGTACTAGTCACGGTCTTTGGTAGCCTTGCGCTAGAAAGGCCAGATCGGATAGGTGTTTTGAGAGTAAGCAAACTTGTGATCGATTACCAATCAAACAAGTGCCGACTTCTCCCTCTTAATGTAGCGCTAGCTAACTGGACCGAACCAAAAACGTTGATACGCTTCCGATCATCACGCTGTGAAGGTGGGCCTAGCCCCATAATTTTTGGTCTAGTTATAACAAAGATCACAACCAACATTCTCCCACTTGATTGAAGGCTAATATCATAAGTTCATACTCAACAGAACAGCACACCAAGATAAAAGTATTACAATGTTAATTTAAGCACTGCTGCAATCCCAGTATCTATAGGTGCATTGTTCTATCTCAATAGGATAATTACTTATTCTTAACGGGAGTTGGTTTTATTCTTATAGTTCTTATTTTCAGAATCAGAGGCTTTCTAGAATCATCAAGGACATACAGTTGGACCGCTCCCACGTTTTCGCTATTAAGTCATAGAGTTTCTTTTTATCAGTGAAACTCTCATTATCAGCGGAAGGAGCTATGGGAGTGTCCTCACGTAATGCATAGTACAAGTCCATAACTCCAAGGACAATCAAAATCCTCTCCTTCCAAGAGGGAAAGTTTGTCCCAGTCAGCTGCTCAATGCCATTCAGGTAAGCGGCAACATTAGTGTTGATCATGTCTAAATTCAAACAAAATTTAATCAGTAAACATTAGAGAAAAATAAATGTCTTGCATGAAATTAACCCTATGTTGGTCTGATTAATAACATGCTAATGACAGGAAATTTAGTAGTTCTATCTCGCATCACCGTTGGGCAGAAACGAAAAAGAACTAAATTATCTTATGGGTGAAACATGTTCATAAACAACGTTGGTCAGTATATGATCATGGTCATGACATAATCCCAATTTTTAACATTAAACACAATCTCTAACCAAAACTTCTCGTTGGTTCCATTTTAATTAGAGATAATGCTAAGAAATAATCATCGCATGAAAAATTATTGCCACAATAATTAATAAGTCTAGAAAACTAATCATAAGATTAATCATAACATAAATGCCCAGGATATAAATATTAAACAATACCTATTTGTTTTCACCCAAATTTGGCAAATGCGGTCAAGGTCGGCAATTTTGGGTCAACAGAGTATGAACAGGACACGGTTTGAAGATATTTGGATAGAAAAGAGATTATTTAGGAAATCAAGGCCGATGCGGATTCTGCTTGTCAACGTGTTGTATTAGGACTCGGATCGGCCAACGAGTATAAAGGATGGACCAGGGTCCTAAGAGATACACAATTCAGCCAAATTCACATCTACTTTTATTTTCCTGTCGACTAGTTTTAGTTCTAAAATTTAGCCTTGTAATTTGATCTTGATCAATAAAGTTGCGCATTGCCGATTATTGGTTTTCATTGATTACGCCTCAGGTTCGATTTGCTCGATCTTGTTGTGCATCGCCTTTGCAGAGTTGATTTGCCTTTATCTTTCAATTAGCCTTGATTGCTAATTACCGTTTTGGCTCAGCTTTTGGCTGATCGGAGTTAAGCCGATCGCCACCCGAGATCGGCTTTGAGCGAAATTCACGTTGCTTCCTTACCGATTGCAGGGTCAAATCGGTTGGCACGCTTTGAACTAGGTGTTCGTCTGGGTGCTGAAGCTAGAAACCTTACTTCAAGTTTTTGGCGTCGATACTATTGCTGAAATTAAATAAGACAGAATGAATATAAATTGAAATAGGCTGAACTATTCACTTCAAATAACCAAAAACAATTAAACAATACCTTGCATATCAATTTTTTTTCTCCTCTCTTTCTTTTTAACCTTTATACTTCCCTCAATGGTCAGAGAAGTTTTCTGTTCCTTTTCTTTGATGTGTGTACTATTCTTTCTTTCTCTTCTGTTTTTTGTTCCTTCCTCTACCTTTGATGCATAGGATGAGTCTCTTTATATAACTAAGAAGAGAGGTTCCTCTATAGCTAAGGAGAGAGTACAAAGGAACGTCAGTTTCCAAGGAAAGAGTTACAAAGGAACGTCAGTTTCCAAGGAGAGAGGCTAGAGAAACGTCAGTTTTCATGCACTAACCCTCAATAAAACTGGGACTTTAATTCGCCATTTCACTAACCACCAGTACTTTAATTCCAGCTCTTAAAACTCAATGAAACTGACTATAACTCAACACTTTTATACATGCATGGAAACTGAATGTCATTGTATTGCCATGCACCCTCTTGTAGTATTATGCTTAATAACACTAATTAGTACACAATTAAATATTTTGAAGGGAGAGGAGAGGGATTTTAAACCCCATGATTCTTAATCTTTTAGCCTAGCAACCATCACACTAAGACATTTTTATTATAAAAATCATTATGTAATTTACATGGGCCATATTATATTAAAATAATTTAACAAGGAGATGCTTAACTTTTGCTCATTTTATCTTTAGTAGTACAAAATGCACTCCCCATTTATTTATTGCCTTTAAGGATGAATTTGTAGGTTTGGGGTTTCTTCACAAAAGAATATGCAGGTTTAGGTAATTGAACGATTGTATTTTTGTTTATTTGTACCAAACTACGAAGAATGGCCTTTGCTAACTCATTGATGCAATATTTAAGGCAATAGAAATTTCTGGACCAAATGTTGTATTAACCAGAGAAAAACTTTGTATTCTGTCAACAGCTTAGAGTGCAGGCAACACTAATTTTGTAGAACATGAATAATGCTGTGATCGCATGTTTGTGCTTTTTACTTAATACATTATAAAGTTCAATTCAAGATTTTATATAAGTTTTGATTTTGTTATTCTCATTCCTGTGATCAACGGATCAATTAGTTAGCTTGTTGGCAGTTTTGTTAATTGAATGGTATTCCAGTGCTTAGGTCTGTTTTTAACCATGGATGCAGAGTGGTACACCACATGAAACTGATAAGCATTGCCAAGATGAAGAATTGGAGAAGATAGGTAATTTGCTTTATCCAATTGCAAGTTCATTTAAGAATATAAGAGTTTGGCAACATTCTGATTATTGTTGTAGCTACAATTTGCATTATCTATTCGTATGAAGTTGTTTTTATTGAAATTCAGATAGTGATTTTTTTTGTTAGTAGGCATTTTGATTATCAGTCATTTACTTGTCTGATTGGTGGGGATTTTTCCATTGATGCCTATTGAAAATTACTGGGAGATTCAGTTAGTGAAGTTGTCTTAGCTACCTCTGTTTTGTCAGACATGGGCTGCCGTTTCCACTGGGTGCACCTATCTAGTAGAATAGAAAATAGAGAGTATTTTGTTAGCCAGGATGTAGCTTTGAACAAAAAATAATAATACACTACAGTCGCTTGTTGATTGGTCATTAGTTCATGTGACGCCGCATGGTTCAAAAACGCTTCAGTTCTATCCCTACCCAGGAAAGATCATGCATGCATCTCAAATCACATACATTTTTTATCGGGAAACAGTAGGGGAGGCCCTTAATCACATAAATTTTCATTCTTTGCACAAAAGATCAACCCATAGTTACCACACCTGATTGCTTAAATAATATATATACTTGTTCCATGTCATCGACTAGCAAGGTGGGACTTAACCACAATATGCTCATGTTCACCCCCATCCACTCATGGGGCAATTCCAAAGTGGATCGGGATACGGTTCATTACTTTATTGCATGATTACTTGCATGTGTGGCAACCCACACAATTAGCTCAGGGTAATGACAGTAACACCACCATTATTCTGAGATAATTACACGAATCTTGGCATACTAGTTAATCAAAACATCAAGCGCACTCGATATTTTATCAGTTAGTATACCTTTTTTAGAGTGTTGCAGCAGAACAATAATTAGAGACTGAATGTAAATATATTACAAACCAAGCTACGTAAGGCTATATATCTAGGACCATAATTATACATCATATCCAAGTACAACAAAAATATAATACAAAGATACTAATTACACAAAAGATTGACGAAGCCGATGCACGGCTACTCATCCCTTCTATCTCTCCTGGTAGAACTCAGTCGCCTCGTCAAACCAACCAGACATTTGAGCACCGGAGTTATTCTCTAGAAAGGGGAGATTTAGCAAAAGTACAAAAGTACTCACTAAGCATTATTAGCAAAATGCAATAGACGAATTTTCTCTCAATCTAGCCAAAGTCCAACTAATGATCACCTTCCCTCAAAATCCATTTTTACAAAAATTAGGTTTTTAGTTTTCTTTAAGGCTTGTCTATTTTAATTATGCAAATAGCTACTAGCACTCGTATATGAGGCAAGCTTAGCTTTCGTAGCCTCCAATCTAAGAGACAGGCATGAATTCATGATTTTAACCTTGCACGGATTTGTACTATTTTTAGCCATAGTGACCCTATCCTGTGAGACCTCAAAACATTTATTACTAATCCAGCATTAGATCTCCAACCCTGGTAGCTAACGAGTAGTGGTGTCCTCGACTGTTCCTCACCTACCCTCAGCATACCAGTTGTATCATGCTATCGTAGCAGCACTGATACTTAACCATAGGCCTTAGTGCTTGATCAACTACAGCTGATTTTTGTGTTGTCACTGGGACTCCCGGCATACCCAGCTTCATACTCCTATTTATCTACCTATTTCCTAATGTGAAGATCATAACACCTTCATAGGATAACTTTTTCGGATTGATTTCACTCATATGGTTGATACTGGAATACGGCTTATTGCCCGAGTGTAGTTATTTGACCTTATATTATAGCCTATGTAGAGGACCCCATCGGCTTTCCTTTCTCATTGGCGCCCTCTACCTAGCATATATAGAAATATGCCACTATCCTTTTCACATATCAACAATTCCCAACATTGCTTTAGCATTCCATCAACATGCCATTTCCACAATCCAACACCATGTCATTTTACCAACCGTAACCGATTTAGATTTTCATCTTAGAAGATACTTCCCATACATTAATGATGTCACATATCTGATAACCTTTAAAAGCAGTTTAATAAATATGATCAAAGGAAGCTTGCCTGAATTAAGATTGATATACTCGGCCTCACTCAGATTTGGAAAGTGGCCTTCTACTAGATTCAGTTCAGTTCTTGAAATCGTCGAGTATTAAACCTATGGCAATTAATTTGAATGTCATTTATGGCGTCCAACTATTTCCAACAGTTGTAATCTTTTATAGATGAAGGGTGTTAATTCCTATGCTTAGTTGTTCGTGTATTTACAAGGTTATATCTAACTGCTTATTTACTTTAAGTAGCTACTTACTATCTTTTTTATTTTTTTAGACGTACCGCTAAAGGATTAGTTAACCAATCGCGGTCCGCGACAGCTAGAAACATTCTCCCTATTTTTCCCTTTCTCTTTTCTTTTCTCTCCTCTCTTCTATTCTTTTTCTTTTCTTCCCTCTTTTCTTTTTCTTTTCAGTTCGGCCGACAGACTCCTGGCTTTCCTTCCTCTCTCTTCTCCTTGGAGCCGAGCTCCTCTCCTTGCCTTTCTCTCTGGTCGAACTCCACTGGTTTCTCTCGGTTTTTCTCTCCTTCTGCTCTCTAGCAGTTCTCTTGGCGAAAGATTTTGAAATTTGACACCCTTTAAAAATGAATTTTTCAATATTTGACACCCTAGCCCACTGTCATTGACTCAAATGGACCCACATGTCATACACAGAGCCTGAAAGGCATGCGAATTAGGTGTCAAATATCGAAATACCCCTCTCTTGGCTCAGCTCTCCCTTTTGCTCTCTCGGAAGCTTCTCCCTCCTTCCGATCTACTCCCTCTCTCTACCGGCGATTTAGCTTGGCACTGGCCGGCTGCTACCCAGCCCTATCCGACCCACTCGGTTCTCCTCCTCTCTGGACCGACAGCCTCTACTGGCCAGCCTCTGGCCCGGCTACTGCCTGGCTCCGGTCTCGCCCTCGGTTCGGCCACCCGTAGTCGAACCTGGCCTCTACTGTGACCTAGTACAGCTAGGCCTCTCCTTCCTGCTGGCTTTACTCGGTTTGGTTCTAGGGTTCTTACTGCATTTGCTATTTGGTTGGGATTTTGGTTATAGAGAGGCATTGGGTTGGTCTCCTATATTCATTAGTTCATTAAAAGGTAAGCTTGGTGGTCTGTGATGATTTCTGCACATACAAACTTGTGGGATGGAGGTATTGCAGCGATACTGGCGTTCAACCGAACTCTGGGGAGTGCGAGATGAAACTAGGCACGTGCAAGGCAGCCCCCTCTAGTGCTATATTCTGAGACTACTAGGGTTTTTCCCTGATCTACTTGTTACTCTACCTGATCTACCCATTCTGCAAACTACATTAATAGTACTACCACTTTGGTGAAGTGCACATGATGGGCTTGGTTTTGTGATGAAGATGGATGTTGGTGTGGGGTGGAAGCACTAATGGAGGTGGCCGATTCCTTGAGCTTTGGCTAGATCTGCTCCTCCTGGCTGTGCTCCCCCTTGCTCTTCTTCTACCTTCTCATGGCTGTGCTTCGGCTGATGCTCCTGGCCTCCTCTTCTTTCTTGCTCTCGGTCTTGAGAGTGAATGGGAAGGGTGGCTCTGGTTATTGCTTGGAATGGGGAATGCATTGGCAAGCTCTCAGTTGGGAGTGAGCTAGAGGAGATGAATGGCTGTGCTACTTGGCTGTCTCTCGGTTGTGGTGAAGAGAAGGGGAGTGAACCGACTGTCCTTTGGGTCTTATCCTCATTTACTGTGCTCTCTTTACCATCTTACCCCCAGGTCTTTTACTTACCATGGGGGTATATTGGTCATTCTAATTAACTTGTGCATAACCTTGGTTATTAAATTTAATTGCCCATTATCTTCTTGATTATTTGCTTACTAGTTTTATTAGGTTAATGTAGGGATGGCAATCTACCCGAGATGCAATTTCATGTGCCCATGGGAGCTAAAAACCCTAATAGAGGTGGGTATGTTCTCTTTTATTACCCGGTATGTTTATGGGGCCAAACTCTACCCGCCGATGGCAGGGTATGGGTATGGGGAGCTTCACCGTGCAACCTGCTCACTCGACACATACCACCTCCTATTGACATACTTGGCTAAAACAGCGCCTAGCTCGATCCCTAATTTGTGATACCTCATTTCAAGAATTGTTGAACTTGACAATCAGGCATTATTTATCTACATGTATTATTTTAATTCTTATTCTTATGTAGATTTGAAATTTTGAATCATTGATAATCATTCTTTAATCCATAGACTGTTGCTAGTACCCATAACTTTATCAAAAAGATTGTATTAGTACCATAGCTCATTAGCTTCTAGTACCATTTAGTTAGAAATATTGTTGATGGTGGCGGGTAACGCAGGTATACCATGGCGATCGATATCTGCCCATGGGCGAACGGGTATGCTCGTGGCGAGATTTTTCGCCACGACCGCTTCGTGGGTATACCAAATAGGGAGATTTTGGTTCATGGTATGGGTATGGGCGAGCACTACCTGCACTGTGGCACCTGCGATTGCCATCCCTAGGTTAATGTGCGTTTGGTAGAGCTCCCAGCTTTAGTTTCCCCATGAGAAGCTGAGGAGCTCTACTAAACGAGAAAAAATCAGCCAGTTTCACATAAGAATCTAAGGAAGTGATTCATATTTTTTGACTTGTGGCCTGGAAGCCAAAAAAATCTGCTCATCACCTAATTCACAATCTCCCAGTTATGAACCTCCCCACTAAGTTCACAAGTATTTACCCACCACTGTCATCGCTATATATACCTGCGACCCCTCCTCTCCACCAGGCTTGCCAAACGATTTCTCAGACAGGAATCACTTCCACCAGAGAATCGATTCCATAGAGAATCAAGAGCTGGAGCTAGAGAATTAGTATCTGGAGCTCTGCCAAACAGCCCTTAGTTTAAATTTCCGGGTCCTTACAGCGTGCCATCTAAACTAGCTCTTCATGCAGCGTTCCAGTGATATCATTGTTATATCTCGCATGTGCAACCCAACCATCTTCATCAGTTTGCATGTACCCCAAAAAAAAAAGGCCAGAATCGATTCAAATCTGTCAAATCTCTACTATATAAAGCAAGAGTTTTTTCCCGCGTCACTTTATCAAAATTACCCACCTTTTCCACTGCACTTTAATTACCCACCTTTGCTACTGTTAGTACTCTTTGCAAATAAACATTTTATCGCAAATTAAGTTTCCGTTGCAATGCACGGGCACATGGCTAGTATCAGTATAACTCGGGAGAAGTCAGTGTTAAAAGTAGACAGCACTTCATATCCCGGTCCAGACCGGTTTGACCCTGATGACTACCACTTGTACTCCAATGTGTTCATTTTGGTTCTTTATTACCTTGATATCTACATGGAATAGAAGTGGAAGGATTATGCATTTATATGATGCTTCTTGGTTTCAAACAGGGGGCCCACCTGACAAGAAAGATGTCCACCGCTTCAAGGAGAGGTGCAATATAAAAAATCCTGAAAAGATCAGATGTAGATGGTCAACGGAGGAAAGTTGTTTAGACTATAATTATTATTATTCACCTTGATGTCCTTCTTGGGTTTATTACTTTATTCCATCCTCATGTCCGTTGACAAAACAAAATTGAACCAGGAAGATAAGATACTCATTCAAATGGTAAACAAACATGGGCAAAAACACTGGCCAAATATTGCAAGTGCTATACCTGGCCGAAGCGCACAACAATGCCTAGTAAGGTAATTTACTTCAACTACAGTGTTTGGTTGGTTCCTTTTATATTTCCTCGACAAGATAATCTTTGCTTATTTTGTGCTTAAGTTAATAGCATCTATTACAACCTGTAACCTCTACTTGAAATTCGTTACTTGGTTGCTTATGCTTTAGCTTGCAGTGCCACCACGAGCTGCGATCTGCCATCTCATTGGTCATGTTTATTCTGCAACAATTTCATTGGCAGCTTACCACTTTTGTTCTATGAAAGAGTAGAGCCTAAAGTGTAGATACATTTGCATGTTGTTTCCACTGCGAGTTTGGTCTTATGAACATTTCTATTTCAAGCAAAGAAACTAGATGCTTGCTTGGGGCAAAAGTTGTGCTTTGGAATCAGGCTTCTTTGCAATGAAACGTTTGGTGCTAGAAGTGATGAAAGGATCATGCCATCTTCTCTTGACATCCTTTAAATCGAAAGTATGATGACGTTGTTGTTACAGTAAATAGAATATGTTATTTGGAACCACATATAGTTTTTTCAATGCTCATGCTACCTCGGAGCTTTTGTATATAAGGGTCGAAAAATATGCTGCGTTACAAAATTGTTCCTGACAGCATGTCCTGGAACTCTGTTACACTATTGTTAACTATGGTGGCTCATATAGTCTTTAGGATTTGAAAAGGTGTGCTAGATGAATTCTAATAAGATTAGGATTTTAGTTTTTTTCGAAGTAGGACTCTTACTTGCTTTAGAGAAAACTAAGAGAGCTATATAAACCTATGGGATGATCATGGAGAATCTAAACAACTAAAAGCTACAAATCAACTCATCTAAAGCAAGAGGCACACGAGTGGATTAGAGATCAAGTTATTCTTTAGTACTAGATTCTTGTATAGAGCAAATGATCCAAGGATCTTAAAAGGTTTGAGAGGTTATGAGAGAACAATAGTCCTTTGTATTCTTTTAAGGTTGTGCTTAAAAATTTACAGTCGGCTTCGCCAAATCTTTTCTCTCTCATTATGGTTGCTTCAACATCATTATTTTGGTTCTTTCATTAAAGTAGACTTGTATAGGGTGTTATTTGTCATTTTCACCTTCATCAGTACATGTATATTTTGGCCCATTTGGCCCATTGAATGTAGGCCGCCATTCCATCAATTCGGAATCCTAACATGGTATCGAGCTACACTACAACCCTAGCTAGGGTTTCTCTCAGTGCTTGCCGCGCCGCCTTGCCATATGCCATCCTAACGGCATGACGCCATCGCCGCTGCCGCTCAGCCGACGGCGCCTCCTCTCTCTTCCTTCTCTCTGCGTCGCCATCTTGCGCCAGTTATCCTGTTCGCTCGGGTCTTCCTCGTCTCATTGCCGGTCTTTGGCTTTCACGGAGAGGAACCATCGCCGTCCGCTGCTTTCTCTGCAAGCATGGCAGACTCATTGCCGCCGCTGCTTCGTCTTGTAGCGTCGGCGTAGCTCCCGTCTGTAACGGCCTCCTCTCGCCTTCCGCTTCAGGAGCCGCCAGACGCTGTCTCTTCTCTGCGGCGTCCTTCTCCACGGTCGCGTCCTCTCCGTAAGCTTCTTCTTCAACGCCGGCCGCTCTCTCGTCTCTTCTCTCCGTCGCGGCGGCTTGGCAGCCAATTAGCCAAAGCAGCAGAGCAGAGCACTTCATTAAAAAAAAAAAAAAAAAAACTCGCACCACCCCTTCCGCTCATCCAAGATGGCGGTGCATCTCGTTCCTTCGGACCAATGCCTCTCCCGCCGCTTATGTTTGATGGGACCAACTTCCGGAGCCGGTCCACTATGCTTCGGGTTTCTCTTGACACCCGGCGTCTATGGGGTCATCTCACTCGAGCTTGCCTCGCCCACGATTCCTTAGCTTGATTCGGCCAAATTATGGTCGGGTCGATGGTGCTCCATTCCTCGCAGATGTTCTAGCAAAGATCTGAGCAGACGCTGATCGTCGATATGTCGCCGTCTGCAGACTCTTGAGGTTGGCAGCAGATGAGGCTCGTCTTGTTGTCATCTTAAGCGACATGAAGGTTGAGCTTGCCATGGATCTAGCCGCTTCTTCCTTCTTCTCGGTGATGTGGGAGCGCATGTTCGATTCGGTAGAAGCATGATGCTTTCTACACCTCTACGCCGAGTGGCGAGCTCTCTTCGTCTGCGAGGACTCCTTTGTTGATGCCTTCTACCGCCAGACATCGACGCGTGTGGCGTCGGCTTGACTCCCTAGAGCCTCCTTACAATCAGACCACATGACGGCTTTGTGGCCTTCATCGGGACCACAAGAGTCTTGCTTCGCCTCTTTGAGTTCCTCATGCCGACTTCGACGAGTTCGAGCGGCTTTCGTGCTCATTCTTGCCCTTCATTACGCCGCGACTGTCTCGGTTGAGGCACTCACTGTTCGTGGCCGAGGAGACTCGTCTTCGTGGCGGTTTTCGCTCTTCCGCGTCTGTCCCTGATCACTTCCACACCACCTCCTGCGACGGCTCCTCGACGGCCTCTCCCAACCGACGAAAGAGGCTCTTGTTCTTGTGGCGAGCACCGTTGGTGCAATGGTTATTGTAACTATTGCAAGAAGACAGGCACACCATTGAGCAAAGGCAGAGGCGGCCTCGAAACCGCAAGGGTGGAGGTGGTGGAGCTGGTGCCTCGCCCACTTTGATGCCCTACTTGACGATCATGCGAGATGTGACCTGGCGCCTTGAGCGCATGGAGCGCCGTTTGGGCGACTCCTTCTCCAGACCGTCTGTTGCGGTCTTCCTTCGTATACTGATTGCCTGGATTCTTGACTCGAGCTTCTTTTCATATGACATCCGATCCCACTCACCTTGGCTCCATCGAAGTTCTTGACCATCCCTATGTCTGTCTAAGACGGCTGATGGTACTTCCTTTCGATTCTTGTCGGTCGGGCACTCTTCACACTTCTTGTTTTCATGTTCTTCATTTCACATGTTCCTCGTCTCGATTTGGTACCGATATCTGCTGGTCAACTTCTTGACCTTGATTGTCGATCATTCTTGAGGTCGACTCTTGTTCTATTCAGATCGTCTCACCGGACCTCTGTTGGTCTTGGCCGTCGGTCCGTGACTCTCGGCGTCTATGGGAGCTTGATCGCCGCCTACCTCGTTTCCGCCCGCGCCCACCTCCAAGAAGCCTGGCCGATTGCCGTCTCGATGTCACTGTCCTCGCCACCCCTCGCTTCGCCGGGCTTTGCTCGATGGCATCATCGGTTAGGGTCACATGTGTGGTCTCGTCTTTCTTTGTTAGTGAGTCGTGGTGTTCTTGGGAAGGTTCCTGGTGATACCTCCACTCATCTGTATGGGTCAGAAGCTTGGGAAGCGACACACTACCCTATCCCACTGATGACTCTGTGTCTCTTCAGCCATTTGATTTGGTTCATTCTGATGTATGGGGCCCGGCTCCCTTCGTTTCGAAAGGGGGTCATCGCTATTATGTGATCTTTATTGATGATTTCTCTCGTTACACATGGATCTATCTTCTGACCTCTAGGCATCAGGTGTTGTCTGCCTACCAGGCCTTCTTTGCCATGGTTCGCACAGCTTTGACTTCGCTTATTCGTGTCTTTCGTCTTGACTCTGGGCGTAGTACTTATCCACCTCTCTCCGCTCGGTTTCTCCTGACCGTGGTACCCTTTCAAGACTCTTGTATCGGGTGCTCACGCCTCGAATGGTGTCTCTGAAGCGTAAGCATCGTCACCTCCTTGAGATCGCCGAGCGATGATCTTGTCCTCCTCTGTTCCGCCCCCACTTCGGGCCGAGGTCATTCTCTAGTCTTGTCTACCTTGTGAACCTCCAACCTTCCATTTGCTCTTGAGGTGCCACCTGTTGAGCGTCTCTTCTTGAGCCTCCCAAAGTCTGATCACCTTCGTATGCGTTGGTGTGTTGTCTTTGTTCTACTTGACTTCCGTGATGACGGTGGCCGATCTTCGATCTGTTGAGTGTGTTTTCTTGGCTCACGATCTTTGGCGCAAGGGTTATCGCTGTTGGGACCCTGTGGCTCGCAGGATCCGGGTCTCCCGAGATGTCACCTTTGATGAGTCTCGATCCTTCTTCACCCGTGATCCTTCCTCTAGCCCGCACTCTACCTCTGATTCGCTCTCCTTCCTCACTCTACCTGATGCTTCCTTCTGTCCACCACCATCCTCTCCGTCTCTACCTTTATCTCCACCCTCGCCACCATCACCCTCATCTTCCATTCCAGACCCTTCATCCGCTGTTCCACCCTCTCCCTCGCCACCTCAGCAGCCTTCCTTTGCCTTTACGCCTCCTCCTGTCCGTTTCCACTACACTCGTCGTCCACCTCCTCCCAGTTCCTCCTCCCTTCTAGGTCCAGCTCCTACTCCCACTTCAGAGTCTTCTCCTCTTGAGTCCTCTCCTCTTGAGTGTACCTCTCCGCTCCTTATCAGCAGTACACTCTTCGTGATCGAGTCACGATTCCTCGTCCCGATCGCTATGGTTCGTTGTCTGCTCCGTCTCCTCTGAGCCTACTTCCTATCGCGATGCTGTTACTCATCCTGAGTGGCAGTTCGCTATGGCTGAGGAGCTTGATGCTCTAGAGCGCACTGGCACTTGGGACCTTGCCCCTCTTCCTGCTTCTGTCACTCCTATCACGTGCAAGTGGGTCTATAAGATCAAGACTCGCTCTGATGGCTCTATTGAGCGCTATAAGGCGCCTCGTTGCACGTGGTTTTCAAGCAGAGTATGGGCGTGACTATGAGGAGACCTTTGCTCTGTTGCTCACAGACCACCGGCACACACTTGTGGTCATTTATTCCGTCGTTCGCAGGTGGACCATCTCGGCTTGATGTGAAGAACGCTTTTCTTCACGGTGAGCTCCGTGAGGAGGTCTACATGCACCCACCTCTCGCGCTATTATCATGCGGATGGCCACGTGTGTCGCCTGGCCGTTCTCTCTATGGGCTCAAGCAAGCCCCTCGTGCTTGGTTTGAGCGTTTCACCTCTGTTGTCACCACTCTTTGGTTTTGTTGCTAGTGAAAGACGACCACCTCTCTTCGTTCACACTTCTCCTCGTGGTCGTACTCTTCTTCTTCTCTCGTGGATGACATGCTCATCACGGTGATGATCCGCGATACGTTGCCTTTGTGAAGGCGCCGTCTCGATGGCGATTTCGGATGTCCGATTTGGGTCCTCTTCGGTATTTCCTTGGGATTGAGGTCACTTCCACGCTGAGGGCTACTACCTCTCCCGGTGAAGTACATTCAGATCTCCTTGATCGGGCTTGTCTCACCGATCAACGTCTTGTGCCACTCCTATGGAGCTTCACCTTCACTTAGTCCCATCGGCGGTACTCCTCTTGAGGATCCTACTACTTCTACCATCACCTCGTTGGGAGTCTTGTTTACCTTGGCATTACTATGCTGACATCTCCTTGTTCACATCCCGAGCCAGTTTATGCAGACTCCTACTCGAGATACCTCTGATCACCTCCTTGAGTCCTGCAGGTATCTTCGTGGTACCATTGATCGCCGTCTGTTTTTTCTCTTGCTCTAGCCCTTTGCGTACTTGAGCCTATTCAGATGCTTCCTGGCTAGTGACTCCTCCGATCGTAAGTCACTCTCTGCTTATTGTGTCTTTCTCGGCTCTTCTCGATTGCACGAAGACCAAAAGCTGATCATTGCTTCTCGCTCGATCGAGGCCGAAGTTAAGTAGCGCCGGCCTCTGTGGTGGTGAGGTGACTTGGTTACTGGTGGCTCTGGCCGGACTTTGGCGTCCTTGTCTCTACTCCTACGACGGTGTGCTCCGAAACAATACTGGCCTTGATCAAGATTGCTCGAGATCCGGTGAAGCACGAGCTCACCAAGCACATTAGGCGTTGATGCTTCCTATGTTCTATCAGTCGGAAAGAAGAGTGGTGGTTGCCCTTGAAGATGTGCCTTCCGAGGTTGGATCGCGGATTTCTTCACCAAGGCACAAACTAAAGTGCGCAAAGATGATTCATCTCTCCAAACTCAATGTTGTGGATCCACCTTGAGTTTGAGGGGTGTTAAAGTAGACTTGTATAGGGTGTTATTTGTCATTTTCACCTTCCTTTGTACATGTATATTTTGGCCCATTTGGCCCATTGAATGTAGGCTGCCATTCCATCAATTCTGGAATCCTAACACTTTCTACGAGATTTCATCTTTTTCGTTCTTGAGGTCGTGCATGCTCGTGCCATATCTCATAAAACTCTGATCCAATCCAAGGCTGTTGTGTTAGGACCAATCAGACTTGATTGAGTCCGAATCGAATCAGGAAAGAGTCTGATTCTTGTCAGTTCTTTGAACCCATTTCTGATTCTTAGGGCTGTAAGTTAAGGGTACAAATTCCTAGGTAGTCCTGAGGTTTGTAAGCAAACAATCAAGCAGAGAACTAATAAAAGTATTAAAGTATTAGTTGTGTTTTGTGCTTCTTCAACATTTTTTCGAACTTGGTTTTTTTTTGCCAACAAGTGGTATTAGAGCTTCAGGAGTATGCCGAAGCAGATGCCAAGGTGCACACAATCTAAATCTGAACTTCATAGCTTGGGATCTACATTGTCTCAATTCCTCAGTGGATGTGTCGTCGACGTGATGATGGTGGGAAAAGAAAGCAATGTCTCGTTGCAGTAGCCGTGGCTCACATGGAGGAACTATGCCATGTGGTCGTTGAAGATGCATGTCAACCTGCAAGCACAAGGCGTGTGGGACACCGTGACGAGCGGTGATGTCGACAACCGGAAGGATAGGATGGCTCTCACCATCATATATCAGAGTGTACTAGAGGACATGCTCCTAACGTTGGCTGAGAAAGACTATGCCAAGAAAGCATGGGAGATGCTCAAAACGATGCACATGGCCACTGATCATATCAAGAAGGCAAAGGTCCAAACCATGAGGAGAGACTTTGAGGTGATTCACATCAATGAAAGCAAGTCGATGGATGATTTCGCCATGAAGCTAATGACGATCGCCAATGGCATTCGAGCGGTGGGTGAATGTGGAGGAGACCACCATCGTTCACAAATTCTTCCAGGCAGTTCCAGTAAAAATTTTATCTATCGTAAAGTCAATCGAACAATTCAGTGACCTCATTGTCACTGGTGCAAGTGCATGTGAAATCAAGCAATTCAAGCACCAGATGAAGAAGAGAGAGTTCTAGATGAGCGATTTCGGACTAGTTACGTACTACCTTGGGATTGAGGTAGAGTAGAAGGCTGGCTCCATCACCCTCAAGAAGGCACCGTATGCAAAGAAAATCCTATTGCAAGCTAAGATGAGTGAGTGCAATCCGACTAGATATCCCATGGGGCCAAAACTTATGCTTGGAAAGAACGAGGACTGAGTCCACTTTGATGTGACCAAGTACAAGAGCATTATTAGAGGTCTAAGGTACTTGACTCAAACCTGGCCAGACATCATGTATTCAGTAGAGATTGTGAGCCAGTACATGGAGAAGCCTACTCAGCTACACATGCAAGCCGTGAAAGACATCCTCAGGTATGTGAAAGAGACAACCAACTTTGGTATGGTATATTCCAAAGGAGGAGGTGAGGCGAATATTGAAGGCTACACCGATAGCAACTTGGCGGGCGATGTAGATGACAGGAAAAGCATAAGCGGCATGGCGTTCTACTTCAATGGGAATATAGTTAGTTGGGCATCTCAGAAATAGAAAAGTATCGCTCTATCATCATGTGAAGCTGAATTCATGGCTGTTGCAGCAGCAGCATGTTAAAGCATATGGTTGCGAAGCGTGCTAAGTGAGATTACGAGAAAAGCCCCAAATCCAATCGTCTTGTACGTTGACAATAAATCAGCTATCGCATTGATGAAAAATCTAGTGTTTCATAGGAGAAAGCAAACACACATTGATACCCGGTTTCACTTTATCAAAGAATGCTAGAGAAGAGACTGATTATTGTCAAGCATGTGTGCACAGAGGAACGTGCGAATATTCTCACAAAGGTACTTGCACAAGTTAAATTTAAAGTGATGTGTGATCTGCTAGGTGTCAGAGATCTCGCGCAACCAAGTCTAGATTAGGGGGGAGATTGTTAGGACTAATCAGACTTGATTGAGTCCGAACTGAATAAGGAAAAAGAGTCCGATTCTTGTTCGGTTCTTTGAATGCGCTTCTGATTCTTAAAATTGTAGGTAAGGATATAAATTCTTAGGTAATTCTGAGGTTTGTAAGCAAGCAAGCAAAGAACTAATAAAAGTATTAGTTGTGTTTTGTGCTGCTTCAATGTTTTTTCGGTCTTGGTGTTTTGTGCTAACATGCTGCGCATAAGAAAGGGTATCAAAGTGTAACAACTATACATTTCAGTACATAATTTTATCATTTAGGAGGATTTATGGTTTTGACTAGCGACTAGGGAGAATCCAGTATTGTATGGTCACTCTGCATTCAGATTTCATCAGCTACTACCTGTGTTTTCACTTAAGCATTGATGTGCCTAACGGAAATAAACACAGGTGGAAATTCAGTCTAGACCCTGCAATAAACAAAGAGGCATGGTCGCAAGAGGAGGAGCTAAGATTGATCCGTGCTCATCAAATTTATGGAACTAAGTGGCGTGAAATGGTCAAACATTTCCCAGGGAGGTACGATTGGAATTTTTAAGACTAGAAAAATGAAAATTACCTCCCTTTCATTAGTTTATGTTGCATCCAAAATTGCCTATCTTTTGTTAATTGCTGTTGTATGCATCTAATCTCTTCAAAATGCTTTGCATGTGATTAAATTTGTTAACATCGTGTACCAGGACAAATCATGCACTCAAAGAATACTGGAGAGGTCCTATGAAAAGAAAATTGGATTCGTATTTAGCCTCAGGATTGCTCGAACAATTTCCAGGTCTGCCTGAAACTCCGTCAGTTTCACAGAACAGTGACTCAGACAATCTGAAGGACAATGAAGGTTCATCTCATACAAATCAACAGTCATCCAAATCTAAACTAGGACTCAGAGAACTAGTTGAACATGCTGATACGTCAGAGGGAGAAAGTTCTGACTTCATGTATGCTAGAGGACTTGATGCTCATTCAGCCAAAGCCTCTGAAAGGATGATGGCTACATCAAAGCAGCGTGTAATAACAAGAAGGAGACTGGATTTTCTGTCAAGCCCAGTGGAGCTCAAGGTGTCTACTGCTGCGGTAAATTCTCAAAGGCCTCTACAGAAAAGGAAAAAAATGAGTCCTGCTATTGACAATATTTCTCCATCAATTGTACTGCAAGATATTTCTCCAGAAGTTCCATCAGAATTTATGGACACGGCCTTACCATCAAATGTACTGCGGGATATTTCTCCAGAAGTTCCATCAGAATTTATGGACACGGCCTCACCATCAAATGTACTGCGAGATATTTCTCCAGAAGTTCCACCAGAATTTATGGACACGGCCTTATCACCGGCAGATAGCTACCAACCTAACGATGTTCATTCTTCGGAGACTTCAGATCCAAGCTCACTGGAGGCACATGAGGCGAATGTATCAGATCTTTTGGACATGCCATACTGTGATGGCTTGATGATCATTCCCCCTGGTTCTCCCCAGTAACTCCATATAACATGAAAAGTGACAGACAAAAGTACAACTTCAGGTATTGCACTCGCCCTATTTTGGTAGTACGAGGTGATGAACTAAACTTACGCTGTGTTTGTGTGAACTTACAGCTCTTGTATAAATTATCATTGCATGTTAGTTGAAAATTTAGAGCAATGCTGTTTTGTTGACTGTTAGTATCCATGGTTCTGTCATTGCTTTCAACAGAGATGTATAAGCCGGGGCTCTTGAGAGTGAACGTACTATCAGCATGCAGAATACCAAACAATCACTCTCAGAAGTTTACGAGATCACTGAAATAGATCAAAGGTAGAATTAATTAATTTTCCTTTCGAACACACGAAAGCTAACTTATAAGCTGCACTTGCACATGCTCGTGTTGTTATTGGACCAAAGGTCCCCAGGACCCCGTTTTATTAAGAAGTGAACACAGGTACAGGTCGATGTTTGCCGGGGTTACCGACTTACACGAGAAAGCGTAAGCAATTAGAGCTACCAGCTAAGAATATTGAACCAACTCTCACTGTTTAATATGGTGACTTAGCCTTTTAGAATTTAGAAAGGTGTTCTAGATGAACCCTAATAGCATTAAGATTCCCAATAGGAGAGAGATTTCTAATTCTAATAGGAGTAGGATTTCTATTTGCTTTAGGAGAAGAGCTAGGGAGCTATATAAACCTAGAGGGAGATCATGGAGAATCTAAGCAACCAAGAAGTTACAAATCAACTCATCTAGAGCAAAAGGCACACAAGAGGACTAAAGATTGGTTATTCTTTAGCACTAGATTCTTGTATAGGGTAAGGATCCGAGAGTTCTAAAAGATTTGAGAGATTGTGAGAGAGCAACAATCACTTGTACTTATTTGAGGTTATGCTTAAAAAATTTGCGGTCGGTTTTGTCAAATCTTTCTTTCTTGTTGTGGTTGCTTCAACGTTATTATTTTGGTTCTCTCTCGGGTTCATCTTCTTCGTTTTTGAGATCGTGCACGCTCATCTCGTATCTCACAAAACTCTAAACCGATCCGAGGGCTAGTGCGCAACAAGTGGTATTAGAGCCAAGGTCGGATTAATCAGATTTGTGAGAAGGTTGGTAAAGCGTCAGGTGGCACAAAATCAAGATTGATGTCGACAATGTGGAATCAAGTAGAGAAATTTGATGATAGAGAAATTTTAGTGCGTGGCAATGTGTGGTAAAGAGTGTCATTTTCCAGTAAGAGTTAATCGCTGCTCTTGAAATGGACAAACTAGAAAAGACGTCCACTGAAGATTGGAAGGTGATGGAGCATAAAGCTGTCAATACAATCCACCTGTCTCTCCGATTAGGTAAAGTACTCAATGATCAAGGAGAATTCACCGAAAAAATTATAGAAGGACTTAGAAGAATTGTATATGGTAAAATCGTTGACATACTGGTGAATGCTAAAGCGACATCTATACAGGTTGCGCATAGAGAAAGGTACATGGTTTGTTGATCATCTCAATGTCTTCAACAAGTTTATCACACAACTTATTAGTGTGGATGAGAAAATTGAGGAGAACGATAAAGTCGTCATATTGACATCATTTCTACTACCATCATGGGAGCAATTGGTGATGAATATTCTCATCAGGAAAAGCGCTCTCAACTTCAATGAGCCAGTTGCATATCTATTGGAGGCAGAGTCCTTAAAAAACCATCCAAATCTTTATCCTTGGGTGATCAAGCATTAGCTACAGTAGATGTTGCAAGTAAAAACAAGAGTTAAAGGAAGAAGAAGGACAAGAGCAAGGGTACACACATATGCTATCTATGTGACGAGAAAGGTCATATGATAAAGGATTGTTCGAGTTTGAAGCGAATGACGGGTGCATGCTCAATGGCGGTAGCAAAAGATGATTCGAACGTACTTGTCGTCAGTCAACCAGGAACTTCTTATGGATAGATATTAGATTTAGGTTGTTACATCTATTTATTTTTGGCAAGGGAGATGTTTGATGAAGGATCACTACGTCTGGTATATGAACTGTTCACTTAGCTGATTGCAAGGAGTATACAATTATTGATGTGGGAATAGTTATATTGGAGATGTATGATGGAGCACATCGCACATTAACGGGAGTTCGGTATATTTCGGTATAAAGAAGAATCTAATATTTGTGAGGTCACTTGAACTCAAAGATTGTGAGGTATCACTTTGAGGTAGAATTATACGAGTTACTTGCAATGGGTAAGTGATTATGAAAAGTATCTGGAGCAATGGAGGGTACCGATTGATGGGTAAACCTAAAGGAAGAGTAACCAATGGAAGGTTTGGAAAAAATCTTGATTAGGAAAAGGAAACCACGTTGTCAACGGTAGGTAATCAGATCTCAACTACAGTTATATACGGAACTGCAAAAATGGTTGCAAAATCTAACAGACGTAAAGGCGAAGGTGCGAGCTGTTAGAAAAAGGAAGACATGGTAGGACTAACCACTAGTACCAATGAGCAGGTAGAGCTCGGACGTGGTACAAACCTAAGGCTTAGAGGGTTATAGGAACAGGAGATGTGGTTAACCAAACTACACAACGAAAAGGATCTTAGGCGGAGGGTTTAGGAGGTCAAGCCCGAACACTAACACGCACATTGTGGTGATGTGCATAAGCCCCTGTGGTGTGGGCACTCCCAAAGGTGGGAAGAAAAAGAAAAATGTGGAGCCAACTTGAAGCGAGTTCTTAGAAAAGCATGTTGACTTCAATGGATAAGAGTCAATATGGAGATTATTAAATATGGTTACTCATACATAGTCTTTTAGGATTTGGAATGGTGTGCTAGATGAATCCTAATAGGATTAGTATTCCTAATAGGAGAGGGATTTCTAATCCTAATAGGAGTAGGATTCTTATTTGCTTTAGGAGGAGAATTAGGGAGGCTATATAAACCTATGGAGAGGTCTTGAAAAACCCAAGCAATCAAGAAGCCACAAATCAACACATCCAGAGCAAAAGGCGCATGAGAGGATTTTAGGCTAGATTATTCTTTAGCACTAGATTCTTGTAATAAATCTTGAAGGTAAATGTAGTGGTAAGGTCCCAACAGTCAATGTAGCAACCCCTGCTTTATTCCCAATGCGGAGATCAACCTCGCCTCTTACAACGCTCCTATTCCTTATCAACCCTTGCATCGAATTACAAATATAAGCAACCGATCATGTATCAAATACCATAATAAGAGAATCAGGAAGAAATACATATATAACATTAATACCTAAAATGGATGACTTAGCTCCACCATTCTTTTTCAAATCTTCCGGGTACTTTTTGCGATTCCTCTTCTAATGGCCTAACTCTTTGCTGTAGAAGCATTCACTCTCTGAAATAGGGCCAGACTTGGGTTTAGGCTTAGGCTTGTTACTGCGGATCTTTATCCAAAGCTTTAGCTTTGTCTTTTCCTTTAGTCTTAGCCTTCTTCTTGAAACTAGTACTTTTCTGCACCGTCATCACACAAATAGTGCTTTTCTTAATGCTGCCCGCTGCCATCTTGAGCATCATATGTAGCTCGGTGAGATTCTTGTCTATGCCATTCATATGAAAAGCCATAATGAATTGCCTGAAGCTCAGAGGGAGCGACACAATAATCATGTTAGTAGCCAACTCTTGGCTATAGGGAAAACCAAGTTTTTCCAAGCTTTGTGTGTAACTAACTATCTTGATTACTTGAGGGCTCATCAGACTACCCTCGGTCAGGTTATATCTAAACAAGGACTTTGAGATCTCATATCTTGTAGCATCCCAAAATTTTAAATTATATAATATTATTTTATTGCAATTTATGATTTTTGTGAATTTTCTGGATTTATTTGGATTTTCTGAGATTTATTGGAATTATTTTGAATTTAACATATTGCCTTTTATCAAGAAATAATTTTAAAATAAAGTTTTGCCAAAAATATTTTATTTAAGTCCAGAATGTCTCAAAGTATTTTTGAGATTTTTCTTGGATTTTTCCTGATATTTCTATTACTCCAAATAAATCAAATGAATTATTTTATTTATTTTAAATCGAAAACCCGAGTAATTCACGGTTGAGCGATCTTGGGCGAAGCCCGACCTTTGTGCGTCTTTTAAGCCAGTACAAGGCCGTCTTGAAGTCTTGAGTAAGCTGGCTGGTTGGATCGTGATCCAACGGGCTTCATCAAGCCGCACCACTGATGGAAACCCTAGCACCCTGACCGTTGGATTTAGATCGTGCGGATTTCCTCGCTCGGTTCAAAATAGGAAACCCGAGGGTATCGCAGCCGTTGATTGCCGATCGGGCGGCTGAATGCTTTCGTCCCCGAGTCAAACTCGTCGCCGCCGTCTCCGATCCAAACACCGCCGCCGCTGTGATTTCGAGTTTGCACGCACGTCAAGGGCTATTTAAGGGGGCCGACCCGACCCCGAGGATTCCCGTGAGCTACCGCACATCTTTGTCGTTGCGCCGCCGTTCGGAGTTCGCCAGAGGGCTCGGGAGATCTCGCCGGAGTTTGGAAACGTGTCGAGGAGATTTCGTCGCCGCGAGTCTCTTCCGCCGCGCCAAGGTCGGATTCGAGCTCAGCACATCGAGACACATCGGAACCACTGCCTCTTCATCGCCGGAGAACGCCGAACCGCCGTCACCTTGGTCTTCGTCCTCAGCTTCGGCAGCCTGCACCGCCGTCGTTCCATTGTCGCTCGCGAGGGACGTCGACCGTCGGATTAGCTTTGGACCGCTAAGATTGAGCCACGTCATTTCGAGGACCGGTAAGTTGCTCGGGTATTTGTCGCCGTTCAATCGAAGGTGAGTGGTTAGGATAGGGCCACGTCATCTCGGGAAACAGTAAACAGCACGGGTAAGTAGTGGCCGTTCGATCAAGGATGAGTGTCTAGGATTGAGCCACGTAGTAGATTAAAGGTTAGCCGTTAGATCCATTTTAGATGGCTCAGATTGTGCCACGTGCCATCCGTATCGGCTTAGCCAGGGCTGACGTCAGCATGACACATTAATTCGAGTTTTCTTTATAAAAATAATTCGGGAAAATCAGATTTTCTAATTTCAGAATTTATTAAAACTTCTAAATGCTATAACTTTTGCATACGAACTCCGATTGAGGTGATTCAAATTTCTAAAAATTTGTAAAATTGAGATCTATCTAATGGTAGCTTTGGTTTGAATTTTTGAGTTTGTTTGTTATTTGGTTTTGGTGTTTATTTGCTATTTCTTTTCGATTCGCGTAGACGTTGAATTGTGCGAGGCTTCGGAGGAGGAATTGGCAACTCAGGAGCAGAATCTAGATCAAGACCAAGAGCTTAACCAAGGCAAGTTGTGCTTTGATCATGTTGAACCCATGCTAGGAAAATTTCTATCTTGTTTTACTTAATTGCATGTTATTTCATGTATAAAGAATTTCAACTTAGTTTGGGACTTAGCTATTACACCCTTTTGAATTACACCCTACTTTGATAATTGTATGCCATGATTCACTTGTCACCCTAGATTGGTCATTATAGTTGGTTACTAATGATATCAACATGGATGGTTAGATCGGATTAGAATTGCTTAGCCATGCCACGTCATCACATGTTCATAAAATATTGATTATCAATTTTGACTAATGGAATATGGAACAATGTTATGAACTTGTGTGTCATGTGTGGTCACACAAAGAGATTGGGTTGTTGTGGCGAGGAGGTCACTGCGACGATGTTGAATGTGTAGCATGTGATGCTTGGTAATCAAGCTGGGTTTGGTAATCACTTAGATTGAAGCAAGTGGCAAGGCGCGGGTGTGCGGTGGGCCCGATGGGCGGAGGGTATGTGCAAGTCTTGCTTTAATCAATCCTAAGGACTTAACCTTGTGAGCCTTTGACCTGAGTCAATCTTGCAACCACATATGCTGTTATGGGGCAGCCTAGTGACTAATTTGCAAAGTCTTAGCTTGAGTACTATCGTGGTGGTGTGAGTCCGGGTGTACGGGAGGAAACTCACATGGCGCAAGAGGGGACCACTTGTGGTGGTGTAACCCTTCATGTTGAAACCTCGGTGGTAGTCTTGGGTTAAGATAATGCATTGTAAAGGCTTTGTTATGATCATTACTTTGTGTGGTGCATGGTTGTATCGTGTGAGTAAAGTGCATAACCTCTGCGAGTGTACAAACTATTCGGATAGCCGTCTTGACGTATTGAGCAATGCTCGGAATTACAGTCAAGTGGTAGTTAATTAAAATGAATAAATGGTTGGGATGGCGAGGATGCCATGTGGATAATGGAACACGGATTAGGATAGAAACTTGGTTTATTTGAGAATCATTGAATCTATTTACTGTTATTATTGTTTTACTGTCTTTTCAATCTATGTAATGTATGTGTTCTTAAATCTTGCTTAGTTACAAATATACCACTTAGCCATTCCTTTGGAATAAGCCTTGCATATAGTTATGGTAGAATTGCATTCTGTGCACAACTTGTTGAGTACATGTTGGTGTACTCACCCTTGCTTAAACAACCAACAAGCAGAGGAGGAATCATCGCCAATATTGGAGGAGGATTTTCAGGTGGGCCTGGTCACTAGGCCAAGCCTTGTCAACAACTGTGGTGTCTTGATGAGTCATCACGTCTTCTACTATTTTTTACATTGCATTTGCCTTATTTTATCTTAGCATTGCCTGCGAGGTGAATAATTGTAAGTGATCATAAGATCATACACTAGTTATATTAAATGAATGAAGTCTTATTATCATTATCGTTGTGTATGATGTGATGCTTACCGATGTTAAGCTATGTGCACTAGCATTGATCCTGGGACTAGTGCGGTAAAACACAGTGGATTCGAATTGGTGAATTCGGGTCCTTACATATCTCTTAATCCTAGCCTAAGTCTCAAATATGCCCTTAAGTGCTATGATCATATAAATGAGCTTCTATATTCCCAAAGCGCTTTTAAAGGTGCTGCGAGGTTCATTGCAACAAGCATGAGATAGCTAACATTGAGGGATTCATCGCACGCCTTTTTGTAAGAGGCTTAAACAACACCAATAGCATTCTCATTAAGCACATCTGGAATTGGTGGCACTAGAATGGGTTCCTTTTTATCTTACCTGAGAACAATTTTCAGGTTGCGGGACCAATCCACAAAGTTCATTCCATTAAGTTTTTTCCTTTTCAATTATCGAACATAAAACAAAACTGGAAGTAGGTGTAGTAACAGGTGGTGCTATGGTCTAAGACAGAAATTATATGCAAAAAAACTGAGGCAAACATTTATGAAAAGTAACTTTTATTAAATAATTTAACGAAGATACTCTCTCTAAATTCCATATCCCTCTTATGGTACTTAGTGATTCAAGAACCACAATTAATTAGTCTACTAGTGATCTTTAGCGTCACTACTAGAAGACTAATGAATTTGGTAAGCAATCCTTTGCTAATCATATCTCTATATGACTCTTGTCATTGAGTGGCATCTTTGTGCCCCGTCCCCAACCATATGCCCCAAGGTCCATAACCGTTATGATGACCTTGTCAAGTGACCAATTCTATGCGTGTGAGTGTCCGACACAAACCCATATAATCAAGAAAAGTTAATGGCACCCTACTTTAGTAGACCTACCATTAATATACATGATATTGGATGGTGCAGCTAATTAGGAGGGCATAAATTTTGCTTAATATTATCTGAGGGATCTTTACTTCTACCATGTTAAAAGTATTCGGAACAACTATATAACATGCATAAAAATAAATAGGAACATAAAAGCATTTATAGATAATCATATTAACTGTGACATAGTACGTATGACTCTTCATATGGTGATCTCTATCGCTACGTTTCGTGTTCGTCATGCCTCCAAGTGCTCAAGTCCTCCAAGTTCTACCACTAAGCTATTAATCCTAATAGTACTAGTAATAAATTACAAAGAGTGTAGAAACATCACAAGTCCACATACTATATATATATATATATATATATATATATATATATATATATATATATATATATATATATATATATATATATATATATATATATATATATATATATATATATATACATACACATATATATACATATACATATATACACACACACATATATATACATATACATATATATATACACACATATATATACATATACATACACATATACACATATACATATATATACATACACATATACATATACACATATACATATATATACATACACATATACATATACACATATACATATACATATAGACATATAGACATATATAGACATATATATATACACACACACACACACACGGCCTTGGGTTGTGATCAAGCATGACATGCAAGCCATAAAAATTACACACATGCATCATATACATAAGGGGTCATACTATTCACATCAATCCTGCAAAAATAAGTTATGTATAGAATCACATTCTACCGAATGATGTGAACTAGCAACGAACTATGAGGCATTGTACTTCTGATTTCTGACTCATCTCTTTACAAAGTCAAAGATCGAGCATCAAATCTACACGGCATCGTACTCATCTCTTCACAAAGATCGGGCGTCAAATCTAAGCATGACATAGTATAAGTTGGTATTGCCTATGCCATAGCTTTGATCATGATCACTTTGCGAGAACCACCTTTTGGTGGGTGCTAGAGTCATAGGTATATAACTCTACCCATAAGGGTTCAAATCCTTATGTCCACATTTATACACACATGAGTGTATTTTGAAATGGATCAAATGCCCAAGACAAAGGTGAATTGGAATTCTTATCGCTAATGGACAAATTAAAAAAACTTAACATTTTCTAGTCTAACTTATGTGCCTATGATTTCTAGTGTAGCTAAACAATTCCTACACAAGTTTAGTGAAGTTTACAACCTAAGTTTTAATCCTACACAAGTCTAGTGAAGTTTTGTAACCTATGTTTTGATCATACACAAGTTTAGTATATAGAAATTGAAAGACATAGTAAATATGAAAAAGTAAAAGACATAAGGAGCACATCCAATTTTTTACCAAGATCTTGGCAATTCGGCGTTCTCATGTACTCCTCGTTAGAGTATTCTCAAGAGTATCACTCTAACTTGAAATCGTGCAAATAATTAAGCCACCCACTCATGTTAATCATCCTCTGCTTCAGATAGATGGATCTTGAACCTTCACAAACCTCTTGATGACCTTCCAGTCCTTCTTTGGAAAGTCACTGAGAACCATGCCTCCAAGCCATCTAGGGGACACCAATCTCTAAAGATAACAAGTCTGTATCATCACTTGAACATAGAAATGTCAAGCAACTAGAATGATCCGCACTAAAGGCCTATCTTACCTCTCAAATCTCTTAAAATATGCTCTTGAGTATTTTTTTTCTCTTCCCTTGGTATGAGAAACATGTAGAGTGGCCAAGAGACCTTACAAGGGTTTCCATGCTAAGTGTTTGTAGCCTCCTTAAATAAACAAGCCGTTACACTCACTTTCTTGAGAAATTAACTCCTTCTAAATCATCCTAAAGTTTGAAGTCTAACGGTCGAAAAACTAGTCGTTGCATGCCTAACGTATCATCCAGTAGCTTCTAGATCATCCTGTATGCACAAAAATTTCAACCCATCCCGAAAATCAACTCCCTATCTCAATGATCCGTTTGCTTGTCCAGTAGTTATAAAATCATTTGAAATGTGTAACTTTCCAACACATTGAAAATAATCACCTTCGACTCAAATGATCTGCTTCCTTATCCATAGGATCATCGGAATGTGTAAATTTTCAACACATTAAAAAATACCACATTTGGCTCCAATGATCCTCTCCTTTGACTGATATATATATAGTATCGTTCAAAATGTTTACCTTTCCAACACATTGAAAAATATCACCTTCCACTCCATTGATCCTTTTCCTTGTCCGATTGCTATAAGATTATCTAGAATGTGTAACTTTCCAACACATTGAAAAATGCCACTTCAGCTTCAACGATTCTCTCACTTGTCCGATAGCTATAAGATCATATGGAATGAAATTGACAATTTTCAACTTAAGCCAATATTGCTTCAACTTTGATTCTGTTGCAACTTCAACTTTTTATGGGTTTCCTCTTACTATAGATGAGATAGACAAGCCTAATGGGTATCACCACTAGCTATCCAACCTAACCAAACTCAAACTACTAGCATAAACCCTCTTTAATAGTACGGCTAAAGCAAAATAAAGACTTAACACTACGATGATCCATCCCTAACACCTTAAGATCATTTCTAAACACAATGTCTTTGATTTTCATACTTTGCCATCAATTATAACTTTTTGGGGATCAGTAAATACCAAGAACTTCCATTATACCAAAATCAAGCACTACCAATCTTTAAACATTTAAATATTATTAGTCTCAAATGTCATTAATTGGCAAAACACATAAATCACTGAAATTAGGAGCCTAGATGCTTACATGCTTTCAATAGGAATTTTATGAGGTCGCAAATTTATACGCTGTTTCTACCTTTTCTAAACATGTG